>KB296161.1:486681-506866 GCA_000328365.1 Capitella teleta | reverse complement strand
TCAACCTCCATTAGTGTGTTTCCTGCGTTTGTCTTTAATGGTTCATGACCTGAGATGTTATAGGTCATAACTTCTGTCTTCTTTGCATTCAGTCCAAGACCCACTTTGCCACATTCTGTTTCGACCCGAGAAAGCAGTTCCTGAGCCTGGTGAATTTGATTGCAGAGTAGACAGATGTCGTCTGCAAAGTCCAGGTCCGTGAGAGTTACGGCTGGTGTTCTCCTGGATCTCTTTGGTGTTATCGTAAACCCAAGATTTGTCTCCATTCCTCCTGTAGCTTGCCTCATTGCATAATCTAAAACAATGACAAAAAGGATAAAATGGAGTCTGGAATGTGCACAATTTGCTGCTTTCTTCAGAAAGATGAATACCCCAGTATCTGTGCTTTGCGTCAAGTTTCGAGAACACTGACGAACCTGTGAGCTTATAGCTAATCTCGTCAATGGTAGGAGTCTTGTGATATGTTCGCCTGATCGCCATGTTGAGGTGCTTGGGGTCGAGACACATTCTCAGCTCACCATTTGCCTTACGTATAAACGTAAGTGAGTTGATCCATTCAGATGCTTCTGTGTCGTCACACTTCTTGATCACTTCATTTTTATTTCCATTTCTTCACGTTTCTTCGATATCTCCTCTCTAAGTTGGATGGGGTACTTTCTGGGCGGCGCCATAACTGGCTGTGCATCTTCTTTCAATTCAATACTCTATGCTCCAGGCACATTCCCCAGTCCAATGAATCTGCCAGGATACAACTGCTGCATGGTCTGTATGTCCGGAATAGGTTTCTTCTCATCCGGTCTCTCTGTCATGGTGGAGATGTTGCGGCTCCTGGCGATGCTCACACTGCCCAATCTCTCCTATGCATTGCATGATAGAATAGCCGGTCCGTCTGTGTCACACACATAGAAATTGCAAAAGATTCACGGAGAACCATCGAACCGGATTGGCATCATAACTGTTCCCTCATGATGTATGGTAGTTCAGCAAAAGTGTTATCACTTAATTTTAGATTCACCGGCTTCAGGAATATTTACATCAAGACGCAAATAGTTGTGCAGAAGGCACGATGCTTTCACAATTTTCTTTGCCAAAGGAGGGTCCACGGCCAGTTTGGTGTGAAAAATCCGCCACCTTGAAGCGACCTGTCCAAACGCATTTTCCGAAACCCGTCTGGCGCGCGATAATCTGTAGTTGAAAACCTACTCTTCCTCTGTGATACCTCGACCTGGATAGGGCCGCATGATGTGGTGATGCAGAGGGAATGCTTCGTCACCGACAACGACGTATGGCAGCTTTCCAAAATGGGGGGCACGAGGTAAAGGGGCGTCAGGCGGAATTTCGTGCAACCCGTTCAAAACTGAACGGCCTAATCTTGAGCGGTCGAACATTCCTGCATCTGAGAAACTTCCTGGGGCGCCAATCTCCAAACCTATGAAGCGTTAGTTGTTTTATTGCCAATACCAAAGAGCAATGCCATAGACTCAAAGGAATCTCCAGTTGCCAAGTACCTGTTAACGAAAGATAGAAACATGTATACATAAAATACATATAAAGATAAAATACATATAAAGATATAAGGGTACATGTATACACAACATATAATTAATTAATAATATATATACCCATGCTCCATTCACAGGCCTGAAACATCAACCTCTGCATCCCCTGAAGACGGCCCCTCATTTTCTGCAACTCTTGAGGATTCAATAACAGACGTTGATCTGGAGCAGGAGGGGTGTGTAATCCTTGGTACTTGTAACATTCAACAGTTGTATCCTTCCAGTCCCTCCGCAAGCGACCGGGACACCAGGCGACCAATGTGTAGTAGGGGTAAAGGAAAGGGCAGCAAGAGGTCCTTGCCTAACACCTTTTGAGGAAACTGTTCTACACCAGAACGACCAGGCACTGTGCACTTTAAATTCACCTCCAGTGACCTCCAGCGAGGCATTTTGCTTCAATTTAGAGCAATACATGCGAAGGATCCCGTTCACTAGACAACGGCATGAACAAACGAGGATCATGAACATTGTCAACGGAGTTGGATGACATTGAATCCGAAGGTAATAAAACCTCCGAAAAATCTCTAAGTATTGATAATAATATTGCTTTGCATTTCGGTGTGTTCTATTTGACAGCTAGAGCAAGCGCAACAGTTGGAGAGAAGCAACTTGTTGTCAATGGCAATGCTGCAAAGCGACATTTCTCAAAATGAGGGATATTTGTTCATTATTTCGTGTCATTTAATTTTTATATTTTTAATTCTCTATACTTTTTTTTTCTCTTCTCACTTGTGTGTCTGAGATGACAGTAATGAATGATACGTACATATATTAAAGATTCACATCTTGTAATTTTTTTTTTTTTTTTTTTTTTTTTTTTTTACTTGCATTTAACTTAACACACCAATTGAGCATTCATGACTCTACCTAAATTGCACGGAATTGTAATTATAACAATGCATAGTTTGAGAGAAAGCTTGCGCTACACTTGCGTGAGATTTAAGCCAAATTGTGCAAACAATTAAAACAGTTAATGCCAGGTTAATATTTGTTTATTACTGGAGTTTACCGTTATAATAATTTATACGTGTAACATCATAACGTTCTCTTGTATCTACCTGAGTGTGATCAAAGATTCTGTCGCTTCGCCAGAATCTTTGGAAACAATAAGAACACAACGATTGTTATAGTAGGATACTTTTCTTTCCAAATTTTACAAACGAAATGTTATTGTATACGCGCACAAAGTGAATTAATGTTACCTCGACTCCTCGAGGTGCAATCCATTGGGTGCACTCGCCACCTTCTCATTACCCGTCTTGGATCTGTGCATTCAACAATTCTCTCCTCAAGAGGAACGTTGATGCAGCAACCACACGGAAAGCCGCTCGCCTTCTGGCTTGAAAATATCCCATTCCTTTTTTAATGAGAACAAAAACAAATAAAACATTTACAATGGAAAATGTAAATCAGTTTACACTCACTGCGTTCAATTTTGAAGCAGTGTCACTCGAGCATAGTCAGAGAGCAGAATGAACACTGAGTTAAAAATAGAATCGTGGGGCGTGGCCTTCATTGTCATGTGACCAGCGTCAATCGGTCGGTCTGTCTGCAGAGTCGGTCTGTTGCTGGTTACTTGGCCCTTGAGTGGTGACCCTCGACTTTGACGCCGGAGCAGAATGCCTCTTAGCTTTTGCGTCGGCGCCAGAACACAGCGACCTACACGTTCGGTTCTCGTCTATTCATCGACTCTACCTTAGCCATTACTTTCTGCGCCTTCATCAGCTGGCAGTCACTTCGTCTCCTCATCAGCGCTCGACCAACAACCCAGTGCGTAACACCCTTCGAGATCTCCAACAATCGCCGCCGAACTATGACAACTCGCTCGCTCATTCCTATGTGCACGGCGACAAGCCGCACATTTTGTTACCCTGTCGTATTGTTCGCTCTCCAGTCTGTTTGACCAGTGACAGTTTAAAAACTCATGACAACCACTCAGTTTGGCACTGTGGACCACAAAACCAGTTCTCCACAGGGGGAAGCCATATGTGGCGAACCCACAAACGTGCTTGTGAGACGACATGTCAATTTCTTCTTTGTCGATTTCGTCTATTCACGATATAACATGTTGACGTAGTAATAAAGTCGCCAGTATTATCGAGTCTTCTCAACACACGTGTCCGAGTCTCTATAAGTGAAACGTTTCATCCTGGTAATTAATTATAAGCCCCTATTTCTTTGTTTTGTTGTGTATAATATATTATATTCTACATTGTGTCATTACGTGCATTCAATGTGCTCGCAATGCGTAAGCAACACAAAACATAACGTCACGTCGTGTAATTATGTTCTGTGGTGTCTGCCGCATTGCGAGCGTTGAAATGAACATGTTGACTACAAATTCACTACACTGAAATTAACAAGAAAAAGAGGGAACATGCCATTCCATGCCACTTTTCAAAGGCATTATCGTTAAACTTTAATCAACTCATACTTTCCAGCCTATACCTATAATCCTATATACATGTACACGACTGTATCTGTACATATAATACAGGGAGATTCAAAAGTATATTTACAAGTAATGGGGTTATTTTCCACCTTGCGTAATGTGTTCCAAAAAGGTCATTTTCTCGAAAACCGCGCTGTACCCCGATATACATGTAATTTTAATTTTTAGTTACAATAACCTCTTATCTTGAAAATTATGTCTTTTATATTTGTTATTTTCTTCAATTGATTTGATAATTACGAAATTACGACACAGTATCGTAAATCGCTTAATTTTTCATTCATGATCTTCGCAATCAGGCGCATTCAACTCACGCGATGAGCGTTGTTTAATTTTACTTATATCGCTTAAATCAATAGATACTTGTCTGGTTCACATTTGTTAATTATCGACTGATCACATAAAACAATATTCATCGAAATTGCATCGTTGATACAGCATTTCTGGAATATTTGCTATAAAATAACCCGGTAAAAGGCCAAATTTATTTTATAAGAGGCTACTGCAACTATAAATGATAATTATATTGGGGTACATAGCACGGTTTAAAAGGAAATAGCATTTTTCTAACAATTCACGCAAGGCTGAAAAATCCCCATTACTTGTACATGTACTTTTAAATCACCCTGTATACGTTTGATAGCCAGGCCTTTCTCACTTCCTCATTTGCGGCCGTTCGTTCAGATCTCGGATATTTTTCTGTGTTTTTAACATTTTTACGTAATCGACGTAATCTTCGTCTTGCAGGTCATCGTACTTGTGAACCTTGACCTTACGGTTGAAGATGATGATACCAGCCGATAGAAGCTCATCGCGCGCGGCAAGGTTGTTGACTTCAATCAGCCAGCGATTTTCGACGGTTCTGGCGCCAAACAGCACATTCCGGTCTTGGTACTGGAGAGACACAACCCGAGCGTCCTCCATGGTGGACAGGTGCTGCTGTAGGATGGTGTACACTTGTTTGTGGTGCAAAGAGCTGTTGGGGAAATCGAAGCCGACGTGAAGGGGCTTCGAAACAGGTTTATCGCGGAACCGAACGACAGCCCTCTCGACGCCTTTCTTGCCGATGCCAAAGAGAACCTTCTTAGATCGTGTGTTTCCCTTGATTTCGCCATAAATTTCCCCATCGCTGAGAAAGCAGCGAAATACAATCAAATGAATAATGACTAAATTCCTCACTGTTCGGGTCCTTTGCGTACTTCTTCTTCACCCTTATCAGCTTCGACCACTTTCGGCTTCGCATTTTTCGGTCGCTTCAGTGACTCAATCCGAGCGTGAATATCTGAGAAGAAATCCGCCATTTTGGGCGCGTTCTCCTTCTTCAGGCTTTCTTTCAGTGGTAGCGCTTTAGCGACGTCCTTGAAGCTCTTCTTCACATCCACTGTTGCAGCTTCCTCGTCCGTTGAAGATTCGGGTTCAGGTTTTGGTATGCGTATCGAAGGGGTCGTTGGTGATGCTTCTGATGAGGCCGAGGAGACGTTCTCTTCGTCTAAAACCGCGCCATTGTGCAACGTCGATTTCAACGCTATGGCGTCTGGGGCCTGGAGCGCCGCCTGGTGTTCTCGCTTGATTGCAGCCATAAGTCTTGTCTGTTGCGTGCGAATTTCTTCCTTTTTATCCGCTGTCTTCGACCTTCGCGTAGAGATTGATGCCCTCCTGATGATCTTTTATTCATTTAATTAAAGGTAATTACGTGGGTAAAAACGTCGGGTGCCTGAGACTATAACTGGCCATACACTTTTTTTCTCTTCTCCTTTTTCGGTGCCACGGTCCACTTGTAGGTTTAATTATGGCGTGAAATTAATCAGAATATGTAGCGTTTGTTTAAACGTTGGGTATCCTAATATATTCCCCATGAAACCTCCCACCGTTGTGAGCGATGTGCGTTCTGCATAATCAGTTGATATACGGTAGCTGCTGTAGCACATAAAGTATTACAATGTACCGGTAATAATTGAAGGTGAGGTGAAAGTGAGGCCAGTTCATTGTTTTGAGTTGCGAATGCTTGGAATCGAAAAATGGCTATTAAAAAGTCAATAATTATTATAACTATATAGTTATTTTATAACACATTGTATGCACGTATAATTACGAGGATTGAGCTCGACATCAATGCATTATGCTATAATACGAGCCAAGGTCCTATAATCCATACCGTATACGTGTGATATAGAATCTTTGGTGCTAGTGTAAATGAACCATATACTGTACTGCATCTCTCTCTCTCCCTCTTTCTCTCTTTCTCTCTTGCGTTCAAAAATCAAGCACAGAAGTGGCACCATTGAAATGATCTCGTTTATAGAATGCTCGTCACTTTGTCATTCGCCCAACTAATCATCATAATACATGCAAAGCAAAGCAAAGCAAAGCAAAGCAAAGCAAAGTAAAGCAAAGCAAAGTAAAGCAAAGTAAAGCAAAGTAAAGCTAAGTAAAGCTAAGTAAAGCTAAGTAAAGTAAAGCTAAGTAAAGTAAAGTAAAGTAAAGTAAAGTAAAGTAAAGTAAAGTAAAGTAAAGTAAAGTAAAGTAAAGTAAAGTAAAGTAAAGTAAAGTAAAGTAAAATGGATTTATAGTCTAGATCACAGACAATATGTCCGTCTCTCTGACTTCACAATACTTCCCCTTGTTAATGGTTATGGAAGTAACATGATCCTTGGAATGGAAGCATGACGCATACAAAACCGTTATGATTCGCTTTCTCAAGATGGCAGGTTTCATTTCATAAGGTTATTCGCACTCATGCAAACTGAAAAGGGAGAAAAAATTACAACTGGACGAAACGAATTGCTGCATTTAGTGGTTGTAGCCATTTATTCATCAAGACACAAATAATTCCTCAAGATACAAATAAACTAAGCACAGAGGCCTAACATTGAGACTACCAAATTGCTATGTTTGGAAATGGATTAAACATATTTGACTAGTGCTCCACACAAATCACATTTAATGATTTGTTCATGAACAGGCAGAACATGAAACGAGAAAATTGCCGAAAAACATCTGAACAAACAACTCAAATTGAGCAACGAAAAAAAAAAAAAAAAAAAAGAGATTAATGAGATGGAAAAAAAAAATATGAATATAAGAAAAGAGAAGTATTAGAAGAAGAAAAGAGGTAATATTTATCTATGTTTCTTTTGATCCAATTTCTTGCGCTACTTCTCTCGATATTTTCTCAAAGACCACTGCCATTTTCTGTCGAGTATCCTCGGTGACTTGATTCACATCATCTGAGGTCATTCCTTCAGTTGAGATGGCAGGCAGGCAGACGGTGATGATTTTGCCTGTGATTAAAACAAAAATTTGAGCTAGACATTGGTAGCATTATTAACGTGACGTCTCTCTTCAAACAATTCTTTAATGAATTGATTGATACATTCTGCAACGTTGCACTTATATAGACTTCAGCTGCTTACAACAATTTACCCTTGATTTCACCCTGAAACGTGAAAATTTCCCAAAAATCTTTTTGTAATGGAACAAAATTGGAACAAAACTCTTGAACTATACAAATAGTAAATTGTTATTTACTGGTTGGTTGACCTAAATAAGTTGCTGTCATTGAAACTCAACTTTCTAATTTTCTGCATTGAGTGCAATTTCCCTCTGAGTTCGATGTGATAAATCCAAACTTAACCTGGGAATCAAATTTTGCTAAAAGGATGCCTCAAGCATGTTTTAAAGCGAAATCTTATACATATTCCATTCGGAAAATAACATTTTGGCAAAAACGGAAAACGAAAAAAAGAAAGTATGGTATGATCGTCAGTGATTATAGAAATGATCGTTATAGAGCACCTGTCCTTGACCTGATTTCCATACAATCTTGAGTAAGAAGACACCAAACATCTATCTGGAGAAGATGACATGATATTATCATCGTCTGCCAAGTTGGGAGTGCAGGACTTTTGAGATACACACCACATGATGGCAACAATTGTTGCCATCAACAATTGTCTCACGGTGACAAAGACCTTGAGTACATGTACTTTGTTATATGTCTGTGACTGTTGCGTTGTCCTGAGTGATCATGTGACCCTTCGCCCTGTCGCCTTAACCCTTATGCTGGCCTGAGCTGAGGTGACAACTCACAACCCACTGTTTTGGGGCTCAGTTGTGGTAAGCCCTTACTGGGAAGACATGCCTCTACTCGCGAATAGAGGTCCAAAGTCCAAACACTTTGCTAAATAAAGATTATCTCTTGTCTAACTGTATCCGCATGCCGTGTCATCTACTCGACTGAAATGAACCAGCAAAATTATTATAATCATATTAATTAAAAATAGATTAGGTGGCCAGAGCAAAAACAAATTACAAATACATTATAATTTATATTAATTGTGTACATATTTTATTTTCAATAGCCAAATAAATGTCTCTCTCTCTCTCTCTATCTCCCATGTCTGATGAAAAAAATATGCCATTTCTAAATGTAAGGATAACCTCTGGATAAAGGCACGACTTCATAGTAAACACCCTCCAAACATACAAAACGTATCAAAATTTGGGTTCTATAGTTTAAACCTGTACTTTCCTTCTGGATTGAAAATTCCTTTGAATATAACTCAACCACATGCACTTCCAAATAACACTCTTCCCTGCTTTTGAGACTTCAGGATCAAATTAAAATGCAAAGTATATGGAGCAAAAAATCTACTTGCATATGAAAGAACTTTAAGTCAAGCCCTACTTCAACGGCGGAACGAAATGCCGAGGTTATTGAGGCCCATGCGCGGTGTAGATCGGCGCCAGCTATAGCTCACGATGATTAGTATCCTCATTTGCAAAAGCAAGGCAGGTTTAACCATGCTATAGTAATGGACTGCTGGTCGTCCGCAGAGTAGCTACAATCAGGTGCTATAACCAATGAGTTACAAGCCACAATTAAAATTTCGGGCATTGATGTCAGCCCCTTTTCAAGCAGGCGTATTTGTAATCAATAAAAGAATGAAAAAATAAAAAGAAAAATTACATGGTACACATTAATTAATTTAAAATGTTAATGTCTGTCACACCTTTTCCACATTTTTTCTTCCTATTTTATAAGTTGACTGTTAGATAGGTTATTTGCTCATGTAATTAAAATTAGGGGCCATTCCTGAAACAACCCCCTTTCATTTTACATTTGTATATCGTTCATTTTACCACCATTTCAATAACATTCACATGAATGAAATTCAATTAATAAATATTAATATTATCTTATCTAATTAACTGAATTGAAACCATGAATCAAAGGGTCACAATTTTCTTTTTACATATGTTTCTTAACTTTCTTTTCACCCTCAAACATTCTTCAACCAAATATAAATTCAAATCTACTTCAACTACTTGAATACATAAGAAACAAAAATACATTAATTGATGAAGAGAAGGACACAGCAATGGAAGTTTAAGCGTATCATTAATGTTGGTCAGAAAAATCAGCAGATAATAAAATAATAATTGATAATCAAACCGATTATGCAATTTCTAAACATGTTAACCTTTGACCTTTCTCAGAAGAATTTAGATCAGGCCAGAGTCCAAGCATTCTTATCACTTATTCAACACGTTCAATCCAAATATCCAGGCCACATGACACATCTGTCTATGATAGCTAGACAATTTTATGCTGCTCAATTTAGCGCTGCAAAAAAAAATACCGAGGAACGAAGAGCAGATTGATGCCTGATGCACAGGTTGACTAGGTGCATGTTTGAAACAGAATCCAATATTTTATGTAAACTGACTCACAGCAAGCATGTTAGTACTTGGGAATCATTTTTTTTGCAGCCAACCTTTTTGATAATCTTGCATCTTGAAGCAAGTGGCAGATAGCATAACATCCTATGCAACATGTCACTTATCGACCTATCGTATCAGTTGTCATACGATAATCTTCATGAGCGTGACAAGGGAAGGACCAATTGTATCATGTTATCACGGCAGTCACAAACACATTGTTTCTGAAGAAGTGTGTGTACACACCATGCACACATGGCTGTGTTGGTACTTGTGTGTTACAAACTGCTCGAAAGGCAAGAAGATCAATCATCTCAAACTGAACTCATATTAAAATAATTAACACAATGCTAACATGCACAAAGGATCAACAAAATTACCTGGGTTAAATTTCTTCGTTTTTGGATCATAAAATGGTAGATAGGAAGAATTGACGATGGGAAGAATTGGCACCTGTATGATAAAAATACTGCATAAAAATAACCAATTATCATTGAAGTGACCTGTGCTTCAATGGCAAGATGAAAGGCACCCTTCTTGAATGTGTTAATTTCTCCGTTGAGCTTGCGAGTTCCTTCAGGAAACACCCACAGCTTCATCTGAGAAAATACACAGGACAGTTTCCCAACTCATGACTAAATATCTTGCTAATCTTACATCGCTCGTTTGAAGATATTTCACTGTTTTCTTCATTGTGTCTCTCGCTCGCTGTGGATTCAAACGATCCACAAAAACTAAGCCACACAACCAAGCAGTGACCCCCCATGCACCTGTGAAGAGCAGCTCCTTCTTTGCGAGCGCTGTTGTGCGTTCTGGCATTGCTTGCATCATGGCTGCGTGAGAAGACTGCGTGGATGAGATATCGTATTAGCATGGAGACTGACCAATCATATCGAGAGCACTTTGATGGTTGGAAACAATCACGGCTGGTTTCATGTATTCAACGTTTTCTCGATCCCGGACTTCAACTTCCCATTGGAACATACGCAATGAGAAGTTCCAGAAATTACGGACATACCTGAAATTATAGAAGAAAAAATAACATTCTACTCTGCAATACTAAGAATTGAGTCAAAAAGTGCAAGAAACATAAAATGAGTGAAATTGACACAGAATAATAATAAATACTGTGGTAATTTATGATTTATTACATTGCAGAAGATGAAAAACTTGCAATTAAAAACATAGCTTTCAGTTACAGAGCAGAGATCACGAAAAAAAAAAAAAAACCTTAATTTCTTAAAACAAATGAATTATTGGCCCAAATAATTTTAGCAAAGATTGAAATCGTTGATTTCAGTAGAAATGGATCGTTATACACATTATTCCATATTTACATGTAAATTAAACAAATTGTAAAGCTTTATACATTTTTGTTGCTGTTTTACTGTCTTATTCACGGAAACAAAAATCGAAGCGACAGCGGTCACTCACCAATCAATCTTAGGCCCGGGAACTAAAACTAAAAGTAAATCCTAAACTTGGGAATTAGCTTAGCTAAGAGTTAAGAATTTTTGTGAATAGCGCCCCTGGTTTAATTGGAGGAACAATCAATAAGGGGTCAAAATTAAAATGTTTGATTTTCATGGTCAGATATTTCCACTCCTGACTCGCACACCAATAACACATAAGAGGATTTTGGGCCAAATTTCTTGATGAGACTCTCGACCCTGCCCTGTGGGATGTTTTTACAGCCCTGAATCAGCTCTCTGCTATTGTGGAGAGCGGGGAGGTGGTGAGGAATTACTGACTTCAGTTTATCCCAAAAATATTCATTTGGTGACCCTGACAAATTGGTAGATGAGCCAACCATGACAATGCTGTGAGTTCATTTTCCTTCTTCAAGAAGTCTGTGATGACCATAGCAAGGTATGGGTGAGCATTATCGTGCTGTAATAAACTAATAATCAGATCTCCGAAATCCGGATATTAGTAACCCAGATTTGGGGTCTTTTATGAGGATCTCGGACCAATAATTGGGTGATTATGCTCGGATTGATAATGTGCGCATGAATCTGAAGCCAAATAACCGCACTCGACTATGTCTTGTCAGTTATTTAGCTCCAGATTCACTTGAACATTATCAATCCAAGCATAATCACATCATTCCCGTGACTTATCCCTTAATTCTACATGATTTCTATTTAGAGCCCGGAGCCAGCCAGCCAATATATTTGTGACTTGGCTGAGGCATTTTTCGGTTGGCTAGTCGGTGAACCAACATTTTTGTGGCTGACTAACTGTGATTTTTTTCCGACTGGCTTGGATCGGTTGCATTAATACATGTACATGCATTATATAAATTATATGCTTTTGCTAACATATATCTAGCTGTATGCATAAGAATCACTAAGCTCAGCCTATGGAATACTGCATAATTAATCAATTAAGCAGTATTATTTCACTCTTGGTGCCCACGTCATGGTTCGTGTCTGCTACGAAATTAATACTTTTCATTTAAAATAAACCAGGGTTTTCACAGATTTTTTCTCTCCAATTTTTCCCTCAATTTACTCAATTTAATTATGGACCATATGTCCATAAATTAGCTTCTGGAGTTCACAGTTTATTACGCATACTACAGAAAACGAATACAGTATTCGGAGAATATACTGATCATTAGTAGTCTTGGCCTATAATAAATTTGATGCTTGCGGTTGTGCACACTGTGGTGCTCAAATCCTGGGCAGCTGGAGGACCAACAAACAAACAATGCATGGATGTAAAGTGAGGAAAAGACAAATCAAAACAAAAACAAAAAAACACATCAGCAATTATTACTAAAAATATATACAAAATAATGATTTATAATTTAACCTGTGAAGGGAAAATTGATCAAAGGACAATTTTCATTCAGAATTAACCCTATATTCTTTTATTTGGCACAAATGAATGAAATGATCATGACATACTCAAGAGGTCACATACATTCGGGTTGGCTTTGAAATATTTGATGTCTCAAGCGTCTTCCAAAATTATAGAGCTATAATTATGTGCAATATTATTCTGACAGCGAGGTAATTGCTCCTTTCATCTTAATATCAATCAAATGATATTTCTTCTAAGAAATATCTTTTTTTTTGCAAACCTTCGCTTTTGAATCATATATTATATGCATTTCCACTCTCTCTGAAGTCATGATCAAATTATATAGGGCCTACATCACATAAACAGATAAATCATGACGTTATCTCCTGTCAAATATCTCAAAAGAAATGTGGCTGACCGATGGATTTTTGGCGGCGACTGAGCCAACTGTTTTTCGGCGGATCAGTAGAATTCCGCGGCGGCGGCTCAGATATTTTTCGGCTGGCTAGTTGGCTTTTCCCGGCTGGCTTTGGGTCTATTTCTATCATTCATTGCATAGGCATATAGGCCTAATGCAACAAATTAACAACATACAGCTGAACAAGAGGCAAATAAACATGCCACTCACATCAGGTTTCTTGGGTGCTTCGGTCGCCACATGACGATGGGAATCATGACAAACCCCGTGAGCATCATGAAGGAGAAATACACGAATATTTTCACATAATATCTCACACTGCAACTCGCCCTCCATACAATGGGAAAGAGGGTAGCGAGCCCGATGAGGGTCAGTTCAATCCACCCTAGTGCCATGCTGTCTGCTCGTATGTCCAATGAAGCACACAGCTGGAGCAGAGCCGACGAGAGCCGCACTCTTAATGACAGAAGCGTCACTTCAAGTTTGGAGTTTGCTCCTTGGTTTTGACGTCTGTCTATTGATACCGTTTACGGCTGTCGTGAAAATCAACAAACTTCAGGATGTTATCATAAATAATTATCTTTATCAAATTTTATGCATTCATAAATGTTGAATCCAAGCTTCAGGCTGTTTTTATGTCATAATAAATACTAAATTGGGCGAAACTGTATGTCGTAAAAGCTGTGCTTTGCTCGCCTTTACAAAATATGGTAGCTTGCATTGATCGCCTTGAGTCAGAATCGCGCTTTCGCTCCATCTACGAGAGAAAGTGTGTCATCGAATTCCGTCAAGCTCCAGCTCCGTGGATAAGGAGGGAGATATATTTTTTAAGGTCATAGATCTCACTTGTGAAGTTAGGTAACAGCAATGTCCCCACATAACTTCATAATATTTTAATTATATAATAAATATATTATAATAAATTATGTACAATCGTTTTTGTCATTTTGATGTCATGAAAATGAAATCATCTCATACACTGTATTAACTATTAAGGTAGCAAGGGAATACAGAACAGGTTAATGACTATACACGTATTTCATGGACTGTCACCCAGGTACGTGTATGTGAGCGAACTTTTAAATTTAACTCGATCTTTATCAGTCTAATTTGAATCGAAGTGTGAAATCTCAGAATGTATGCTTTTACATGTATATGTTCCTTTCATCAACCACATCTTTTAGATCTTACATTTACTACTTTTAGTCATGACGCACCCACAAATTGCATTGGCCACACCTCACTTGTGGAACCAGTTACCCTTTTACATGCATATACTGCATGATCTTTATCTGTTTTCATATCATTGCTTAAAATTCACCTTTTCAGATCTTGCCATTTTTGGTAACATGTCTTCTTTTACACTGTTTTTATTACTCATGTTTCATCAGTCAACTAATTTTATGCTTCATTGAATATACTTAGATGCAAAATAAATAATAAATAATAATAAATAATGGGTTGACAAGAATATTCTATATAAGTGGCACACAACTTATAAGCAAATACTGTTTCTGTGAACAATTTTCTAGAATCTGTTTTGGAAAAGTTCTCAAGCACTGTCACAGAACAGTGAATAAACGAATTCATCCGGAACAGACTAAGAAATGCCACAAAGAGGCAAAAGTGAACCGTAATGTTGTGTAGTAACGTTTTGTAATTGTGTGGTTGTTTGATTTCAATTGATTTCATCGATGTCAAATAAATGGAAATAGAAATACATTACTCTTGTTCATGTCTCTAAGTTGTCTAAGTAAAACCTGATGAACGTCTTGTTTGAGACGTGTTTTAGTCGACTAGATGTGAGACGTCTAAAGAATGTCTTGTTTGAGACGTCTTTTAGTCGACTAGAAATGAGACGTCTAAAGAATGTCTTGTTGGAGACGTCTTTTAGTCGACTAAATGTGAAACGTCTAAAAAATGTCTTGTTTGAGACGTCTTTTAGTTGACTAGATATGAGACGTCTAAAAGTCGTGGAAATTTACACGTCTTTTTTTATTGCGTTTGGACCCCAGTTCTAGCTGTCTTTTAGCCAAGTCGAGTCCACGTCTTTCAGACATCTATTAGCTCAGTTGGTGCCAGCTGGGTAAGTCTATTCTCTTCATTTCTCTTCAAATCGTTCACGATACAAACTCGATTTTCTTTCTTTCTCACCCAATCCGTGAATCCTGGAAAACATTCTTTCGAGTATACCAATGACAAGAGCACTTTGATAGACAATGAAATTGATTGGAACGATCATCAACGATACTCAAAGTGCTGAAAGCAATCAGACTTTTGAAAAAATCTGGGAGGGTTGACAGTTAAAAACAGGTCTACCTTGGATTGACCCCGTTCTGGATGCCTAAAAATGACGGCTAGCAAACAGACATGACTGACAAATTATTACACACAAAAATTCGTGCCTTTGCAATACATTCCCGGAATGTGGTGTTGGCATAACCAAAGAGACGTGCTGCACCTAAGGATATGTATCATACATGAACATTTTAATTTACATGAACATATATTACATGAACATTACATGAACATATATACATTTATAGTACTTTGAGCACGCGTTATAGGAATAAATTTTATTACATGTATTTATTAGGAGTATACATGTATATAAATAATAGTATTGATTTTCTCGAGCTTGAGATACACTCCATGTTAAGAAGTATAATTAGATACAAGTCAACCAATGCATTTTAAAAACATGAATTGTGCTAAATGCATGCATGTACTTGTACTTATCAGATAAATCATTAGGTGTTCCAAATTCCTAGATGTTAGAAATATTGTCTAATTGGCAGGTTAAATGTTATAATTATTAGGTTCATTCACTATAATATTATGTGACTTTGGGACTAAAGTAACCAGGATACATGTTCAATCCCTAATTGAAAAAAAAAATATATATCAAATGAAAAACAACTTAAAGGTGAACATTTTGTTTATTACTCGGTATTGTCAGCAAAAGGAAACGGATGCATTATAAAATTATGAAGCGGAACAAAAATTGTAAATCAGGTGTCAGTGATCATAATTATGATATTATTACATGAAAAAATAATAATGTAATTTACAAGTGACTGCATTGCTACAATTATTAATATCACTCAAGATCAGCCAATGAGTTGTAACGGGGAAGTCCGAAGTACTCTTGAGCAGTCTTCACCTTGGCAAAGCCAACGCGGTTATTGCCAAAATCAAACTCTGTGTAAAATCTTCCAATGAACACGTCTCCAAGAATCCACAGGGGTCCAAGGGGAGCGGGTACGTCAAGGCCAATGAAGCCACTGATGCAGATGGTTTTGCCCAATTGCTTCACCTGAAACAGCATTCCAGATTCAATAAATTCCTCAAACAGAATTTCAATCAATTTCTGATGTTTTATAACAATCTCTAAGAACTATGAGCAGGTCTATCTCTGATTTAAAGAGGAGTGATATATTATACCAATTGTTCTTGTTGTATTCTGTATGTGTGTATGTGTGTTTCTTGTGTTTGTTTGGTTTTTTTTGGGTTTTTTTTTTCTGTTTCTGTTTTTTTTTCATTCTCACGTTTTCATTCATTTGCAGGTGACGCATAAACAACTTTGTTTCTGTCACCATCAACTGCCACTCTTTGCCAAACTTTATGTGTTTGAATAAATTTATTATTATTATTATTATTATAAATGCCTCAATCACAAGGTTTGTGTGTTACTATGGTGGTCATCTGCACTTCACTTACCGCCAGAATGTAGTCCTTGCCAGTCAAGGTGAAAGGCTTTCCAGCCAACATGAAAGTAATATCTGGCAGCTGGGGAATCTTGTTGCAGTCAATGATGTACTGGGAGAAACAACATGTCATTCATTCGCAAAGTGAGTCCACAAAGTCAATCTCACCTCTCCACCGGGGATAGCAGTGCCTCCAAGCTCCTGGTTAAGCTTCTGAACTTCAGCGGAGGGACCAGCCAACAGAGAAGTTCCGGTGTCAGCAATTGCCTGACAACCACCATCACAATATGAGGTGCTGGATCCAGCCAACTTCATACTGTAGAAAGAGTATGATCAGAATATGTGATTATTCCATAAGAGAGACCCACCCATCCATCTTGAACTGCCAGTATCCTTTCTTGCTGACCGGGAGGTAAGTGAAGTTACCCTCATAGTACTTGGGGTCACTGCCCCCAAGAATCAACTCTCCGCCCTCGCTGGCTGATGGATCTCTAGTTGAACATGAAATCATGAGAGCAATCATAATTTGAATCGTAACACAAACCGGTTCAGGAAGAATGAAAACACCGGACTGCTGACAGACTTCTGTTTGACCATGTTATTGAACACCGGGGTCACTCCATCCACAGAGATTGTGGGGTATCCCATGCCAAGGATGCCATCAAATTTTGCAGCTACGAATGTGATACCAGGCTGAGCCGTGGCCTCTGCAAACGTCTGAGCAGTCACGCTAACATCGCCAATCTGTGATCAATCAAATGTTCTTCATTAGCTATCAAAATTAAATCTTAAGAATTTACAGTGACAATGTCTGTGCTGAGAAACCCAGAAAGACTGCCGCTTCCATATTGAATTTTGAATTCAGTCCCATTTTTCTTGTAAGATGTCGACTTTGTTGAGTCATACCTATTGTGCAGCCCTGTTAAGAGAAATATGCACGTGAGAAGTGAACAAGTAGAAATGAGATACTCACAGCAGGCTATGTCCGTCCACTTGCATTTCTGGGAAGGCACCCAGAGGTTGGATGAACCAGTGTCAAAGACTACTTTAAAGGTTTGAGCAGGAGTGCCTATGGTGATTGCACCATAATATTGAGCCTGAAAGGAGGAGTTATCAGGGATTGAGGAATGACTGCGTTTTGTAAATGAACTTTACATCAAGATAGTTTGAGAGTGGCTCAGGATGAGGACCATTTGCGCCATTAGCAAATTTCGCCTTCAAAGATTCCACGGCCGTTCCGACTTCCTCAAGTTGGCGACGTGCTGATTTAGAACGTTGCAAAGGCACTCTGGAAAATGGAATACTATTGTTAATATTAATGGCATGTAGCAAAACATTGTATCTGCTTTTCACAGGTTTGGGTTATTGTTTTCATTCCAAAATAAAAAAATTATAATTCAATCAATTGCACAACCAATACTAGTCACTCACTCACTTTAAATGGGATGAAATTAACATATGCATATATGTGACCCGCCACCCCGAAATCAGTCTAAAGTTGCACTGAGGGTAAGAGATAATATATAAGGATAAAACCGCACAAGGCGGAAATATTTTGATTTCCGGGTTTCACTGTATTCCGGTAGATAAACATCTTAACTTCTAAATGCAACAACAATTATGTTCATTTTTTAACTATAAACTTTTTTAATTTCAATTTAAATAGACCCCACTGTAAAGAGCTTGAACAGGGCATTCTATTAACAGTTTTCACAAGATTCTGTGTTTACACATTAGGTGTAGCCATTGGAAGCCATTTACAACGGGTCATAGTTCAGGTTATGATGTGCACTCTGAAAGATGTTCCGTTACAATGGTCTTTGGAAAATAACCATTTGTGTAACCACCGCTATAACCATTGCTGCAAAATCATGATTGACAACGCGTAAGGATACACATCAAGTGAAATCAAGTAAAACGGTTGTCACGTGACATAACAAAGCCACGTGTTTCAGGAAATCATATATATATATATATATGAGGTCAAGAGGACACATTTTAATATTATAATGAGCTACACTTGAACATGGTTATACACTTATAATCGACAAGCAAGTCAACACTTCCATCAAATTCCGCGCTGGTGCAATCGGATAGACCGGCCAGTGGTGCTTCGAGATGTATGGTCTGAGATCGAATCACATTTCATACCAGGTTACAGTTAAGTTAATCTTCACAAATAATTGCGTGTTTCTTCTTTTCTCAGGCAAAGCATACAATGAATGATAGAGATGCAGGAGAATTGTTGAGTTCTGGTTGTAGCATACATAAATTAAATCGCTAACTTTCCCCCCCCAAAAAAACATGTGAACCACAAGTGAACACGCCTGGCTTGGTGAACTTGGTCCCTATAGTCGAGTTTTAGCTTACTAAGTTGTAGCTCCAGATGTACCCATCATTGGGGGGGATAAACATTTATAGATTTCATTTAGTGGTAAATCAGCTACTGTTTTTTCAATATATGCTTCTTCTGTATGATTGCTTGCTGCCTGTTGAGTGCCACTTGTATCGAACCGGTAGCAGGATCACATATTTTCAAGACTAATTATCAATATAGAGGCTGGAACCAAGACTAACTAAGTAAGTTGTACTGTTGAAGTCGAAGAATTATTCAATTAACTAGCTGACATACTACAGCGAGCCCTATGGGAGACATTGAGGTATACAGACCTCGCCCGAGAATCTGTGCTATCAATTAAAGGGATGGGGAACTAAATTTTAAGTGATGTTCTATTGAGTTGACTCATAGCACCAATTGATAGCATACCGTTAGCGATGATATTCCTTGTGTGGGCCAGGCATAGGAATCATTTTTGGTGCATCAAATAACGACTAAAAGTCCATGTATAACCAGTTCTCCCTCCCTTTAATTATTAACCAATTACAATAATAAGAATAATAATTTAGTGAATAATTATTAATTATTTAAAGGGATGGGGAACTAAATTTTAAGTGATGTTCTATTGACTCATAGCACCAATTGATAGCATTCCATGCCAAAAACACCATGCCTGGATGCAAGCGTAAGGAAATAATGCATTCCGAATATCGGGGTTAGCATTGCGCCTATGGGAGAATGGCTTCCATTGCGAAGTATAGGAGGCAAACGTCAGCTGATGGCTTGGTTTGGCTGATGGCTGATTGGTTCCGTTCCCCTCGTGAAGCTATCGATTTCAGCCAATCAGAGCAGAGCATGTTCGCCATAAAAGGACAACTTTGTTGTTTACGAAACGAAAGCGCATGCGTGGTGCACTCTGGCTGACCTTTTTACTGTTTCAGGATGAGGAACATGGTAGGTGTCCAAGAAAATCGCTTGTTAAAATAAGAAAAATAGCGAAAAAAAAAAAATTTCGCGCCTGACTGGTGGCAAAATGATTATTCTATCTATTTCCGAAAATAAAATAAAAAAATATCCAAGGGTTTAGTTGCAGGACACGCTGATATGACGAGGCCCATTGTAACAGATAGGGAACTCGGTGTTTCATCACAGCTGCTGACGTCACGCCTAGTTAGCAATATA
>KB296161.1:462059-480962 GCA_000328365.1 Capitella teleta | reverse complement strand
TCCGCATGACAATCACAGCCAGCGTTGGTGGCGACGGATACTGCATTTCGCCGACACATTTTGGGCCAGGTGGAAGAAAGAATATCTCCCCCTCCTGCATCAAAGACAGCGGTGGCGACGACCTAGAAGGAACCTCCAAGTTGGGGAGTGTGTGGTCATCGCAGAAGAAAATGCGCCGCGAGGGCAATGGCCACTGGGCGTCGTGACCAAGGCAACCCCGGGCAGAGATGGCCTCGTCCGCACGTGTGAAGTCCGCACCGCCACCGGAACGACCTTCCTACGCCCCGTCACCAAGTTGTGCCCCCTGGACGGCGAGGACCGCAATTGACTTTTAACTTGTAATTTCTTTGAACTTACATAACTATGTTTCATTTATTTGTGTTAAAATTGTGTGTTTTGTTGTGCGTTACAATAATCATATCGTGTTGTTGTGTTAGAAAGAAAGGTGGCAGTTTAATGCTTGCGCATTACGGTTTTTTTTTTTTTTTTTTTAGTTTATTATTATTTTACTTTCTTGTCTATGAGTTTATGTCAGAGACCGTGCTTCAAGTCACCTGACCACGCTGTGCTGGACCCTGGGGAAGATGCTTCCCCCTTTGGTCATTTGGTCACGTGACTTTTAGCTCTGTTTCCAGGTAGTTAAAGAGCGGGCGACCTGCGTGGCGGGCATTGCAATCCTCGCAGCGTTTAGTAGCCGAAATAATTGGTAGGTAGTAATGAGTCATTGTGTTGTGTCGATATTAACCTTTTCCTTTCTTTATTTCTTGTAGAAAATCATACATATACGTGCATTCGAAATAAAGGCTTCGAACGGTCACCTGCGTGGATTTCATAATGACTCAGAGAGCTTCAAACTTGAAAATCAATGCTGTCAAATCTGTCCTCATGGTAACTGCTGCGGTGCCAGCAGGGGTGGAGGGAGGGTTAATAATTTCACTTCATGATCCTCCAACTCTCTCCCAGGGTATACTATATATAGGCCTGTACATGTACTCACGCAGGATTTTTAACTTTTAAAGGAAGAAACCATATAAAAGGTGGAATTAGAGGATTTTATCTAGGCAAGCATATAGTGAGGATGTTTCATAATAGAAGTGGCAAATAATTCGGCTTCGGCTTTGGCTTCGGCTTCGGCTTTGGCTCCGTCAAATATTACACTTCCGAAGCTTCAGCTTTGGCAAATCAGCCTTTTTCACCATTCGGCCAGCTCTAATTTAAACCCATCAAGTCAAGTTATGTCAAGTCAAGTTATTCATTTGAGCATTCATAATCAGCAGATATACAGAGTGAGCCAAAAGTAGTCTATTTACTCCATGTTAAAGATCTCAATGCTTTTCAATGGTGCTACGCATTTCTGAGAGAGTGATACAAAACAGATCGTAGTGTTCAATATACTTCTTGATTTTTTTTTTTTTTTTTTTTTTTTTTCATTTTTTTTTCATTTCTTTCTTTTTTTTTTTTTTTTGAAATGACCTTGAATGAAATAAAATTGGTGGTGTTGTTCTCAATTTGAATTTAGAGTTTTTGATTTGAATTTTTTTTTCTGCTCATATTTATGGATTACCAAAGCACCAGGTTCACATTTATTCTTTTGGAAATGCTCTGTGCTTACAAATTAAAGATATCTGTGTGTGCAGACTGTAATTGAGGTACATTTTTTTTATTTTTTTTTTTTTTTTTTTTTTTTAAGAGTAAAGTTTACAATAAACTGATAAATTCTGATCAAAATAGGTCTATAGTTTCAAGATGAACACGAACCAATTGAATTTGAGTTTGAGATAAATAAATTCACAAATGGTATTTGCAATGCAAAACGAAAAGCAATAGTACTATTTAATGTGTGTGTGACAATGTGTGAAAATTTGTTGCGATTATTTCATTATTACGAATACTGTATATAAAAAAAATATAACAGAAAGAAATTGAATTTATGAAATACATTTGAATTAAATTATTACGAAATTATTGAAATTATATGTATTACAAACGATTCGGGGTGAAGAGAAACGGATAAAAATAAAATTTGGTCGAAGGTCTTCATTGTGTAACACCCAGTTGGCCGCTGGTGGTGTGGCCGTCGTCTGCTCGTTAGACAATGCGAAGGTCTTCTCATTTCTCACTATCACGTTCATAACGTATGATGAAAAATGATTTACAGATCCGCGTTTCCATGCCATAGGTTTTGACCTAGATGTATTGTAACGAAGTATATCTGCAATCGAAAAACGAAAATCGGTCAATTTAAGGTATAAAATGATGTATTTAACACTTTAATAGATGATATACGTGTCTTCTTGGTAGAATAAAAACATTGACTATTCTTCGTTATCCATTCCTTTTTAATATTGTTCTTTTCGTTTCCATGAAATTTACTGAAATCTCAAACTAACCGCGACAAGAGTTATCAGATGCCGCAAGGTGCGTTATGATTACATCAGCTGACAGACCGCTATCAAATGAGCGCCTTGACCATTGAAACATTAACACATTTATCGATTCGTTATCAGATTATCACTGTTGTGCTGAATATCACATCACGATAGTTGACCTGCTGAACGAGCGACCTTAATCAAGTTAATGTAGATTGACTTGAATGGTAACTGCTAGGCCTAATCCACCAAAAGGTAGCACAGATTCTCGGGCGAGGTCTGTACCCATTGGGCTCGCTGTAGTATGTCAGCTAACCAAAAGGTAATCTCGTTCAGCAAGACAGGTTTTTTGGGGAGGCGGGCTTATTTAACCTCGGAATCCTGAAGCAACTAAGGCTTATGTGGTCCGAGGAGGTAAGCAGGAGTAAGTGCCTTAACCCAAGGAATGATATCAGGTAATTCTTATTTTGCACTGGAATGATTAATTTGGGTGTATATATAATTTCATGAATTTGGCGTTATCTCGGGTATTATGCTTGATCTTCAAGTTGAAAAGGTTCACTTGAGATGTCTCACAGTCTTTCTCATTATTGTTGTCAGGCATCAGGAGTTTCACAATTCAATAGACAAGCACTTCAATATTGTGTTGATTCATGTAATTACCCGGTAGGTCTATTGTAGCATGATTGTTCATTTCATTTTTACTCTGTATTTTACAATTACAATCATTCAATATATTTGTCTATGTGCATTCTCTTGATCAGAAATAAAGAGAGAAGACAAGCATAGAACACATATCACCTCCGAGAACTTATGTCCTTCACAGTCTGTGGTCAAGTATTTTCATCTCTCCATGTAAATCATTTCTCTGCAGAATGGCCTCCAATGATTCGCAATGGTTGTCAGAAGTGCACAGTGCAGTCAGCACAAATGGAACAGCGCAGCCGAATGGCTTCACTCACCACATCACGCGTTTCCACTTCACTTTCAAAGAAGACGATTCGAGCAGCGAATTGGAGGAAGACAATGATGGAGATTTGGTTGTGTGTCGCAAAGAATCAAAAACCATCAAAATAGAGCACACACTTGGTACCTCTATAGAACACGTTGGACTGCAAATCTGGCCTGGGTGTTTATTGCTCTGTGATTACCTTCTTGCTAACCGAGACTTTTTTACTGGGAAAAGTGTCCTTGAGCTCGGTGGAGGCATTGGATTAGCTAGCATTTTGTGTAGCACGCTCGGTACCAAGGATATCACTTGCACAGATGTTGGGGATGAAATTTTGGATTTGTGTAAGCATAATACTCGACTAAACAGATGCACAAATATTGATGTTGCTACACTGGACTGGTTCTGCCCTGGGGAGTTTGTTGGTCAGGTTGCAGATGTTCAGGTTATAATTGCCTCTGATGTGATTTATGACAATGAGATGACTGAGGCTTTCTTTAACGTTGTGCATACATTGATGCGGTCGTCACCTAAAGTTTTGATTTTAACATTGGAACAGCGGATTAATTTCCTCACTGATGGACTCCGTTGTGCCTGTCCTGCGTATGAATATTTCTTGGAGGCGATTGAGGAATTGAAAGAAAGAGGAAAGAAGGCAGGAATGTCTTACGTGGTGCAAAAGTTGGATGTGACATTTGATCAGTGCTCAAAATATGAGAGGTCAGATTTGTGTGAAATTTGGCACATCTCCAGTGTGTGCTAAAATTGTATTTCTGGTTTACTATAAGTGTTCTTTCTTTAAAAAAATATATATATGAATATTCAATTTCCATACTGCATCGAATTTCTTTTGTTGGAATTGGTGTTCAAACTCATAACGCACTTCAATTTTCCGTTTGCTGTGCATCATGACGAACCATAACGCATTGAGTGCGTTATGATTTTATAAGCCCGTTATGATTATTAGTGGCGCCACCAGTCAAAAAGGTTAGCATAGTCTTCTATTGCGCATGCGTTGGCTTCCTTAGACACCAGCATGGAAAACTATAAGGTTTGTTTACATCGAAATTACTAGTTATTAACTGGTTTGTCATGTGTCAAAAAAAAAACCTGCCCGTGTTTCACAGCGAATAATTTGTTGCTTGATATATTATGCTTCCATTTTTCGTTGTTCCAGTTGAAAGAACGGCTCGGAAAAGGAGCTCAAGGCTCCGTGTATTTGGTCGAGCACCGCGACACTGGAGTGCTCTACGTCTTGAAGAAGGCAAGTACAACGGTGTTGTCTCACTTGAAAATTTTCCCTTAAAACCATACCATTTTGGGAGCATCCTGAGAGCGTTAAGATTTCACATTCCCCGACCTTATTATTATGTTCATTTCAACTAAAATAGCATGCATTATGCATGTACTTGAATATTACCTGATCTGTGTCTGTGATCATAAATGGTTCAGGGAGAGATCAATAAAAATGGTGTATTGAGAGGAAGATTTCTTTAAAATGAAAGCTCTGTGGCTCTTAAGACCTGTTTAACATGGCATTCTCAAAAATTGAGAATCGATTCTCAGAGTTAAGAACCAATTCTGAGAATTTACACAGAGTGGTCTTAGGAATAAATTTTCAGGCTTAAGTCTTGAGCCTGAGCCTGAGAATCTTTGTGAATACCGCCCCGGGCCTCCATGGTTTCCATGGAAATGCCAGGATAGGGAAAAGGCCAAATTATTTAAATGTTTACAAAGGCACAAGAAGGACTTGATATCAAGAATCAGATTGCAATCAGGCCAACAAGGTCTGACGTGTGCTACATGTAATACGTGAGAATACTCTAATAATAGCTTTTATTAATGCTGTATGTTGGCCGTTATAACTTGTTATGCCACGTTAGGAATTCATCTGGCGGAAGCCTCGGGATTCACAGTTCACAGAAATCCTCTTGAAAATGAATTATTCAAACTTGAGTTCTTGACCAAAGCTATATGTAATTGTGATATGATCCTCATTCCTTACTCTAAATGATTAGCTTGAGTATACATGTACATTTATGCTTCCCACACGTCGCTGTTGTGGCAAATTGGCAATCGTTCAATGAAAATCTGATCATTTTCTGATTATTCCCCACGACCTTCAGAATTGAGCTAAATGTTTGATTGTGTGGAATATTGATATACTTTCTAGAGTGTATGTATTCATACACAGGCCTCTGGTCTGACCTGAAGTGGTTATAACTTATAACATATCTAAGTGTTGAATAAAGACAGTTTCATAAAAGTAATCTAAGTATTCAGCATACGTTTCTTCGTAATCAGTAATTGAAATACATGTAATTGTCAATTGATTTGTTTTATCCCACAACAGATAGGAATTAGCATTAACAAAAATGGAAATATTCGTTTCTATTCTGACTTTCTGAGTATCATTCCTTTTCAATTAATCAATATTATATTATTCATTCATTGAATTATTTATCAGGATTGATTGCCGTCCATTATATAGCATATGACCAATCCCTTAATTACTCTATGCTTTCATAACTCTTCATTAATTGACTTTAGTTTCATTGTCAAATTTTTTGTGTGATTGAATGATTCCATTTCACTGCATGGGTTTGAAGCAAAATCCAGATTGAAAAAAATTGTTTTCCTAATGGAATTATCCAGGACAACTTATCTTAAATTAATTAATGGATATTGTTGAATGAATGGATCAATATGTATTTCATTAGTGAAATTGAGCGGCAGTTGTTTCTTGAATTATTGATCATTGACCAATGACAATTTCTCTTTGAGTGCCAATAATGCCTAAAACAATGATTATAAATGTATAATAAAATAATGATAACCAGTATAAACCACAGTTATACATTTAATCATACCTATAAGCAGATATCAGTATAGAAAAGAATCCAATGATCTATTATGGTTTATGTGTCCGCTGTTTCAGGTTGAGTGCAATGATGAAAGCGATGCAAACAAAGCATTTCAAGAGGTAAGAAAACAAGAAAATCAGTTCAGATAATTATAAATTTCCCCACCCGTATAATTATTATTTATCTATTTCTCATAGGCTCTGGCTCTGCAGCAATTGCAACATCCGTACATTTGTGTATACAAAGAGTTCTTCGTAACATGGGATAAAGAGGTTAAGAATGGTTTTCATTTTCTTTCCAACTTTATTAATGTTATTTTACAAACTTTCAAGAACTCTGCTATGTTCGTTTGTATTGTGATGGATTATTACAAAAATGGTGATTTGTCGGTCATCTTGAAACAGAAGCGAAACCAACAGGACCCCATTGAAGCTTTGGTGTGTGAGCAATCGACAAATTTTTCATTGTTGGTCATTTTAATCTTTCCTTCAGCTCCTGAAGAAATGGATAGGTCAACTGATCGAAGCTCTTATGTTTGTGCATAAACACAAAGTTATTCATAGGTGAAATCCCGATTACTTCTGAAGAATTATTATCATTAGCATTTTATCACAGAGATCTGAAACCAAGCAACATCTTCATGCAGGAGGATTTGAGTTTATCCATCGGTGATTTTGGGGTCTCAACCATCATGCTTGATGTGCGGACAAAAACTCGCACAGCTGTTGGTCAGTGGCCTCTGCCATCCCTTGTGGTGAAATTCATGTGGGCTTCCCTTGCAGGGTCAATGAACTGGATGGCCCCAGAGGTGCTTGACCAGCCGTACGATGAGCGTAGTGATGTGTGGTCAGCTGGCTGTGTTATTCTTGAGTTGGCATCGTGTTCGTTTTGCGACACCAAAGGGATGATGGGACTTCTCTTTGAAATCAAACACAGCGTGACTGCATTGGAAGAAATCCTCTCTAAGGTCACAGAGGTTAGAAATAAATGAACCCCTCCAAATATTTATTTTATCAACTATTTTCAGTTGTACTGTCCAGAGCTCTCAGAAGCAATTTGTCAAATGTTGCGATTGGACTTCAAAGAACGTCCATGCACAAGTGAACTAGCCAAGATGCCATTCATTCAGGAATGCCTTGAACTTAGCGATGCCGTGTTACTCGCAAAACGGAAAAGACCTCAATCAGCAGCCTACAGTGAGTATTCATTACAAACAACCAGTCGTGTCTTGCAACTAGCAAGTTTCATTGTATAAAACCAGGACCACTATCTGGAGGAAAAGGCGTAGCTCATGTGGTGAACTATCTCATTGACTGCCTCGGAGATGAGAAATGTGTGCGCAACGCCATGACAGAGATGGTCACCATGACCGCGGATGAAGGCATCACCATGGCAACTGAGGGAAAGGAGGTCATTGCCAAAGTGATCAAGGATTACATCGTTGAGGAAGACATCGTTCTGAGCGGATTGCGGGTTCTAGGTCAGCTTTCAATCTCTGCGAATGCGGACGATGTCCTGTTCTCCAGAGAAATCGTCGCCACGATCGCTCTTGCAATGAAGGTGACTTTTCATTTTACGTTACGGCTGTTCAAAATGATTAATTTCATCCCCTGCAGTCGCATACTTCATCCTCCGAAATCCAGAAGACTGCTGCTGGCCTGCTTACAGCTTTATCTGCACAAGGTGCATAATTATAGTCATCGTTATCAATTGGTTAAATCATACGAATTTCCCAGATTCCACAGCTGATTATATCGGTGAGATGGAGGGCATTCAGAATCTCCTGAGTGCCATCAGAACATTCAGCGAGAATTCTGACGTTTGTGCTGCTTCCCTGAGCGCCCTCTGGAACCTCACCGTGAACGGTATTCATGTGTGCTCCATCCTGCGTTCCGTTCTTATCTGGGTTCCTCTCAGAAAATAACGCCAGATTTGCCACCGAAGAAGGAACGGTGACAGACGTCCTGCGCCTGATGAAGACCCACGCCGAGAGTTCAGCTGTCCTTGAGCCGGCCTGCGCTCTCATCCTCTCTCTCTCCATGGAAGGTAGCGGGTTAAAAGGTCATCTTGAAAGTGCATTCTTTCAATTTTTAAAGACGAGAATTTGTCTTCGATGAATAAGATGGACTGCGTGGCTGAACTCCTGCGGGTTTTGCTGAACCACATCCGACACGCTAAGGTCGTCAAGAACGCCTGCATGGCTCTAGCTGCCCTGGTTGAACCAGATGGTGAGTGATTAGCAGGGTTTCGTAATCACGTCAAATCTTGTGCTTATGACAGAAGAAGGGGCGTACAAAGTGCTGACAAACGGTAAAACCGGAGACGAGGAGGTTCACGGGATTCCCATAATTTGCTCTGCATATGAAGCTCACAAAGACAATGCTGAGGTTGTGGAAAATGTGTGTACGCTGATTATGGAACTGTGTGAATACGGTGAGAAGGAAATCTCGCTCTCATGAGATGAACGCTGATCATTTGTGATGCAGAGGAAATTTGTGCTGAAATTAAACATCTCAAGATTCATGAAACGGTTCTGGCTGAAATCCACAAACGGTTCAAAGATAACCAGGTTTGCTTTTTCTCAGCTATCTCTTTGAATTCCTGTTTGCTTCAACACACTTCTTCTTAGGACATCATGACTCCATGTGAAGCGGCTCTTGTGAAGATTGGGGGAGGACGACTCCAGCTCAAATTCCACACAGGTAAAATGGCTTGCAAGTGATGACCCCGGATGACCTCTTGATGCTCATGCCGTCCATTTCTCATCTTTATTATGTAACATTTCTTTTGCGTTTAATAAATAACTTCTCTTATCAATTTATCACTTCCATTGATTATTATTTTCTGTCTCCAAGAGAATCCAAATTGTAGTTAAACTTCCAAGACTAGTTTGACAATAAATTCATTTTGAGCTTTCTTTGGAAACTGAAATTGCTTGAAAATTGTATGGTATATAAATTCTGTGTTTATTTATATAGAAGATATGCAGGACAATTACAGGCAAATGAAATGAATAATTTCACATTCAAGAAAACTTATCGCCAGTATGGGGTACATGTAGTTGTATACATGAATGTATATATAAAATGTCACCTGAACATCTCCCTAAAAGGATAAAACGATAAGGCATACAATTTCACATAACATACCGGTTCCCGGATGAATGCAATTGTAGATAATGACGCACCGAGTGAGTAGGTTAATACTGAGTTCAAAAGGTCAAATGGAGTTAAATGTGTTACGCAAATGTCAAAATAATTCACAGCCAAATAATATATTAAATACCCGTACATTAAATATTAATCTGCATAATAGAGTTGCCTGAATCGCTCGACAGTGCGAGCAAGGCTTTTGCTGTAAGGAACGAGTCCAGTTTTTGTTCTCACACATTTCGGAGACTCAACTTGAATGCCGTCAATGACGCCTCCATGCTTGGAGCCATGTCGATCAGTGTTGTATCCCCCGCTGTAGTAATCCCCAAGCCCTGGGGTTGGATTCCAAGGGGACGGAACACATGGATATCCCTCCTCGGATAAGATCCCACCAAAACTGAGGGCACCGCTCAGAATATCGGTTGGATCCTCATTGACGTTGGATTTAATTAAGTTTAAAATGGAAGAGTGTTCCGGAATGAAATTTTGAGAGTTCAGATCCTCTTTGCTAACAGTGTATCCAAGTTCGACCAAGTTCTCCGAATGCGTGTGTCCGTGAAAATCGAGGAACAGACCACGTTTCCCTATCGCTGCTTTCGCTGATTCGATAAATCCGTGAAATTCCTCCCAGGCAACCACGGCTTCCGGGACGTCGAAGCTGGCTTTTTCCCGATCACAATTGCAGTCTAGTTTCCCTCTATGCAAGCGGTTTATAATGAGATGCGGTCGACGTCCTTTTGTGAGGGCGTACAGTTCATCCGATACCATCATGGCTAATTCCATTGTGTACAAATCGCACTTGACACGTACCGGACACTGCCTCGGGTCTTTGTATTTCTGGTGTTTGTGGTTGTACACTATGCGCCCCCAGACGAGGGCGCCAGCGTCTCTGTCCGGGATGGACGAGGGTTTCAGGTGACCCCCATGAGGCACAGAGAGGATGACGTAACGCTCGATCAGGCGTCATGAGAACCTGGGTGGGAGAAATATGTGGATTGCTCAGTTCCATTGCAATAATTGTTTACGCAGCACAGAACGTCTTAAGAATTTGAAGTGTACAATTATGTGAGTCCGATACACATGTGTAAGCTCGCTACATGATTAGCGATGATAGAATCTGACTCAATTCAGTTGGCTTTAGCTACTAGCGCAAATAAGGCAGTTCTTGTGAAATTAGCCCAGATCGATCCAAGGTGCAAACTTCGCAGCTTTATGCACTCACCCGCCAGAACTAGTGTCATCAGCAACTGACTCGCCCGGACCTAAAATCAATTGCTCAGGATTTGTAAAAAAATATACGAGGGTTGTTTGAAAAGTTCTCGGCCTAACATATAACGCGCTATCACAGAAAGTTGAAACTTGACTTGAATATAGGCTAACTTTCCAGATGAAAATTGCAAGCATTGAGTTTCCCAGAAAGTCACGTGATCACCTCTGGCACCAATTTGAGTGATACAGGGGTCGCCGTTTCTTTCAAAATGCACTCCTGATTTACGCCCTAATTCAAAATCAATTTTAGACTATTAATCATATACAGATATCTCCGATATTGTTCTCATAAACGCATCAAAGCAATGAAAAATAAATGTGTTTGCAACATTTTGATGGAATTATTATAAAATAGTCAAACAAAGCCCAGGAGAAAGCACTATAGCACTGGCATCAAAGTATGCTCCTTCTGGTGATTAAACATTATTAAAAACGGAAAATTTTTATTTGAATTATAAAATTATTTGACAAATACATTTTTGTGTTAATTTGCATGGTTGTGCCAAGTTTTATTAAAATTGGTCCTGTAAACAGTCATGTTTCCTGCAATCCCTTTATGGTATTTCTACGCTCCAGCAGAACTTTACATAAGAAGATGATTCGGGCTCAATATTTTATTTCCCTGAAAGAGCATCCTTTAGTGAGATATTGGAAGTATCATGTCAGGAATGAAAATATTATCAATTCGTTAATAGAGAGTGATATAATTCTCCAGATTTGTGCATAAATATGTGGGTACAGTCATTATTTTGTCGCACTAAAATGTTCATTCAGATTTCAGACACACATGTATAGTGACATATAATACAGTAAATTATTAGTAAAGTAAAATTGTAAGGCATTACACTTTAAGAGCAAACCTATCACAATATTGCTGTCGCCTTCCCGTTGTCGGCACTTGTCGTCCGCAGTTTTTATTCCCGTTTCAATCTGCAATATAAGGCATTGAATCTATTTCTTCTAAGCCTCATATCTAAATACATGTGATGACAGTTTCATTGAATTTAAACTTCAAATAATGAACAATGTTAAACCATCAATTCGATCTGGACTTGAAAATTCACTTGCCAGCCAGGGCGAGTTGCAATGGCAACTTACTCGCCCGTGTGAGATACCACACGCCAAGGCGACCGTTATTTTGCACCCTGCCTAGATCTTTAAGCTTTTTTCTCTGTGTCCACAGAGGATGAGCGATATATACCGGTACATAGCTAAATGGGCCTGAAATGGTGAAGTGGGTAAATCAATCTACATGTGTAAGAACTATTCACAAGACAAAAATAACCTCCTGCCCACTATAATTAAGCAGCTTTCAACTCACACAACACAAACGCCGTCTCATCTTGAATTTAACGAATTGCAAACAAAGAAAATAAAATATTACATCCCTGCAGAATAGTAGATAGCAAAGAACAAACCTTTGGTCTTTAATTATCAGCAGTGAAGGTTGCCGCGGTTCAAATTTTGAGGAGAACGAGATGACTTGTTGCTCTGTTCTCTGAAATATATATAAAGCATTTATTTCACACACACAATTAAAGAAACAACCATTTTGCAATCATGGTTACAACAAAACAAGAAATCAGTCAGAGACATGAACAGGAAATTTTTGGGAAGTAATTAGAGGAAGAAAGAAGAAGTGAACGAACCAAATGAGGAATTAATTTGAGATTATAATGCACCCAGAAAAAAAATCATAACGTTTTGCGTATTATAAGCATTAACAATCTTTAATGTCAATTATCATTTAAAATATTGATCTGACACCAAATATGTCAATTATATAAATACTGGCCTATATTATATCTACACATTGATGTAATTTGATTTCAAAACTAACCATCATGAAACAAGATAGAGGCTAAATTACGTTATGACAATATTTGGACATTCTCAGATTGTCACACAAGAAAGGGCACAAGGAATTATTGTAATATATCAACCAGACACTAAGGGCAATGCCTTGTATTAAATTAACTGTAATGTATGGATATCATGTAGTAAAGAGTTCCACAGCTTTGGGACAACATGCGCAAAAGTAGAGTTCTTTGATCAATTAGGTGAAGTAAAACGTTCATTCAATATAAACATGTTGGCAGATCTCAGATTTCTTTCGTTAAATCTTATTAACTATTTAGTAATAATGTTCAATCGTCAAATAACTCCTAATTGGGTGAAGAGTAATTTACATCATCAACTACATGGGCAAGTTCAACAATGGCATTACATAGTGGTTGGATTTCATCTTTCACTGGAATAATATTGATCAGATCATTAATTACTAATAATTAGTATTGCAGATACTATACAAAATGTATTGCAACCAATTTTTGATAAAATTTAAAGTACTAGGCCTAATTCTTTTTTTTTCTTAACTGTTTCATTGTTTTATGTTTCTTTTCTGTTCTGTTTTTCTTGTTCTCTCATATATCAAAAATTGCAAAAGATTATTTGCAAATAAAATGCTATATATTAAATAGTATTTATATTAGGGATGCACGGAATTTAAAATTTGCCGGAACCCAGAAGAAGAGCTCCGGGAGGTTTGTTCCGGCCGGAACCGGACCGGAACCTAGATCGAGAACCTCATATAAAAACTTCAAAAAATGCTTGTAGTCAAAACGCTTGTCACCAAATTCATATGAAAGCTAATGACTTAATTGAATAAAGCAGCAACCATCATTACCATGGATTTGTTTCATGCGTCTTTTATTGAGTATTTAAATTATTGTTGATTTCATTTTGACATTTGTTTCATATTGATTGCAAGAAAAACCAACATTTCCACATTAGCGGGGGTAAGGCGTGATCTTTTGTCATCCACCACGCTGCCAGCAAAGGGGAAGGTTCTCTGCTCTCGCTGTCGACGCTGATGGGTCAAGCGCACAGTAGCGGCATGTTGCGCAGCTAGCCCCGTGAACCTGTTAGCATTGGTGCCCCACCCCAGAAGAGGGTTGCTGCTCCTGTCTAGCAGCCATAGTATAGGGCTAGCGCTCGCCTAGCGTGCAGAGGGTCATGAGTGTGATACCTGGTTGGGCAACTTGCCAGGGTCAAATTTTGTGCCCTGAAAACCCTCATGTTCACCACAGCATGACACATTGCATAGTGTCAAAATGTGGAACCTGGTTGGACAGTGAAGGATATTTGTGCTCTATTAAAAGCCTTCGTGACAGCAAGCGCCTTGTTTGTATGCTCCCAGGGGAATTGAATTTGTGTTGTTTTGATGGGTCCAATAACCAGGGGAAGTATTGTGAAGTCAGAGGGACGGACATTGTCTGTGTTCTGGACCATAAAATCCACTTTACTTTTACTTTATCTTCATTTCTTCAAATGCTGGTACTGACCTGGTATACTTACAAGTCATTGAAGTGTCTACCCGGCCAATATAGGGGCACCAAATAGCTCAATCAATTTAACTGGCTGACTGCAATCCTATGCCAACCGTGGGGGTCGAGGTCCCGGGTTCGAGACCCGATAAGGCCACGGGCGTTATGATTGTGAATTATGATTGTAATCCATTATAATTGTAATTCTTCGGTGACTCTGCAGTGCTGCCCAACTGCGTAACTAGGCAACTGTGTACTACTGTCTATGGTGGTATGCAGGATAAAGAACCCTTGGGATTTATCGATAAGAGTAGGGGGAAACCCCAGTCATGGGCCTTCAGTTCTGGCACCCGTATCATCCGATTGCATTGGGTGGAGCCGTAAAACCCCATCAAGCACTCTACGTGGCCAATAACCGGGTGGGAGCTGTCATGGTCTACACTCGCGATAATGATTATACTCATAGACTCGGTCATAAACTTATATATATACAGTTATACCGGTATAGCACAGCTAACATAAGTAATTACTTAAAGGGCCACGGACGCGTTAGGGTGTAAAATGCAGTTTTGGATCCCTGATTCCACGTATCAATGTATGTTCAGTCTTTGAACCATCAGAAAACTGCGCAGCAATTTTACAAGAAAAGACGCCGCGCGACGTTTTTTGTTATTCAAAATTTTCAATTGAATATTCCATAAGAAATTTAGGTCAATTCAAACTGCATGGGACTGCTTGCCTGGTGGAAATTGCATCCATGGCCTTATTAGGTCACTCCCCTATGATCGAAGATTGCATGCAATCACGTTGAATTTTTTATCATAACGCGATCATAAAAAGAGTGTTATGACTTTGGACGATAATGTCATTGTAAATCGACTCACGAAACACCAATTAATGCCCCAAGGGATCCTCGGAGGCTCAATTTAGCGCGTTTGGGGCCCTTTAATTAGGGCTGCACACATTGACACAATTTTGGTTAAAGACTTCATCTCCAAGGCTGATAATGATACTGATATTGAATGCACGAATTTAAAGACAAGTGAAATGAAGGAATCGATAATCGATATAACTATAATTATGATAATACATTATACACATGTACTGATTAAATTGAAATCGATTTTAAAATGTTAATTTAATAATTAGGAATAAACCCATTTTAGGACATTTGTGCAACTGTCAAGCAATGCCCTTCACTTGAACATATACATGGTTCATAAATAATGGCAAATAATGGACATGGCGAAGCTGTGGGTAATGGATACTAACCAATCGACGAGTCTGGTCAGTCTTGTGGGCTGGACACAGCTGTGTAGCATAGAGGTCGAGCGACGCTTGTTGACGTGGTGTTGCTAACCGAAATGTTGCCCGACTGAATGCGTCGTAATTTTGATATCATAACGCACCTTCTGAGCACCTGTATCAGAAGGCACTGTACTGGGACTTTCACTTTTCTTTTCTTTTCTTTTCTTTTCTTTTCTTTTCTTTTCTTTTCTTTTCTTTTCTTTTCTTTTCTTTTCTTTTCTTTTCTTTTCTCACTGTACTGGGACTTTCACTTTCACTTTCACTTTTTCTTTTCCTTTCTTTTCCTTTCTTTTTCTTTTCTTTTCTTTTCTTTTCTTTTCTTTTCTTTTCTTTTCTTTTCTTTTCTTTTCTTTTCCTTTCTTTTCTTTTCTTTTCTTTTCTTTTATCTTCTTTTCTATTCGCTAAAATTAATGAGAGGACAATTATTAAAGGTCAACACAAGTGAAAAATGAAATTTTGGGCCTCGGTTAATTCGGGCACATGACATATACATGAGCGTCCACGGCAAAATCGGTCACAAGTCGCAAATTGCGAAAGCGAGCTATGAGCGATAAACACCATGTGGGGTGATTATAAGCGGTTTTCAGGTTTTGGGGCTGAGAGCCTTCATAAATAATCCATGCACCATATCCCGAATTATTAGGCATGAATTAACATCCTAATTAAGTGCCTCAAATAAGTTATTTTCCAACGGCACCCTCAAGGCATTATCATAATACGTGCTATATATTATATATTATAACAATATAATAATTTTTTATATAATATAATAAATATATATAATATAATATTATAACAATATAATAATTTATTATATTGTCATTTTTGGGCCATTTTGCAGTTTCAAAGTGTGTTTTTTTTCAACGCACTCACAATTCCATTTAATGTTAAACAAATCAAAGCTTGCTCAATTACAACAATAATACTTGTGACACACACTTGATCGAAAAGAAATTGTAACACAAAAACATAATCATCTGAACGCTATGCTGGGTCAGCTGAGAAAGGGGTGAACTTTCGTGACTTGAACAATCGAGCACACATTGACGTACACTTGAATTGGCAAAAATACTCATTTATGTTGGATTTTTATATCTGCTTATATTGTTAAATTGAGAGAGAATCAGTCAATTCAAATTAACGCCTTGTGATAAGTTATTATAACCTCAAGATATTAAGGATTTCATCATCATTTTCCGACTCGAGGGGACGAAGCCGAATCATTTGCGTTGATCCGGTACCATAGCAACGGGTCGCCTAGGGGAATTCCGGGGGTCTTATGACGTCATTTGCAGCTCTACTAGTGGCAAATATACCATGTTTTATACCATGTAAATGATATAAGGTAATTATTATTTTGTGCTAGAATGATTAAACAGGGCGTATAGTTCGTGAATTGACGTTATCTCAGGCATTTTGGTTGATCTTTAAGGAACATGCACCGCTCCCCATGTATATTGATGGGATCAAATCTGCCGGTATCATCCGAGTGATTGAGATACTAGGTATGGTATCATTGGCTCTAAAAATGAACAGTGTTCCAAATCTAGAAGGCTGAGCGGTATAATTTTTGTTTCAGATGGAACATAATCAAAATTATGATTACTTTCACTTTTAATGAGAAGGAGAGCACTTGAAGACGAGTTTGGTATCAAAGGACTTGCACTGAATTAATTTGAGTTCTATCCCAGCGATCGCCGACAAAAGTTGATCAGAAAACATCCCTCTGACACTGTGACACTAATTGTTTCCGATGTTACACAGGGCTCTGTCGCCTCTGTGTTGGGACTAGTTCTGTTTTCTGCTTATATACCACATCTCTTGGGAGACTTTTAACAGACCATTCAATATAATACCACTTTTATGCCGACAATACACCTGCAGTGTTTACCTACCTTGCTTATAATCCGAGTGCAGAAATGTCCAGATATGTGCTGCGAGGATTTCAACTTTTACAAAATGTAGTAAGCACATCACTCCTATTATAATTCAGTTCCACTGGCTACCCACTTCTTATCAAATACGCTTTAAAAAATTCTGCTTGTTTTTAAATGTCTTGGCGGTTTAGCTCCGACATATCTTAGCGAATTCTTATTGCCCTATGTTTCTTAGAGAGGTCTGGGTTTTGCTAACTAAGTTTTACTTACGCAATCTATGTCTTACACTTCTTGCTTTCATCGTTGTTTTAAATCATGTGGACTGGCCTTATGGAATGTTTCACCCTATGACATCAAAACCGTCGACTCTTTAGCTGCTTTTAAATGCAAATTGAAAATGGAGCTTTTTAATCAGGCTCTTTTTTTTCATCTTCCTTTTGTTTGCCATGTTTTGAACTATCTGTCTGTTTTTATCGCGTTTTTAAGCGTTTTGAGCACTTTTTGTTTGTGAATTTGACGTTTTTCATAAAAGAAATTTATTGCTATATTGTTGGCAACCACTGGAGCTTTCTTTTCGCGTATTTACTTTCCTCTTATCGCTATTTATGTAACTTCTGAAACACAAATCATAATCCTGAAACTTTTAGAGTCCGAGCAGAGATATTATAGTTGATCTAGAATGCATTCATCACTGTTCATTGAGTATCCTTGGTCTTCGAGCACTGGCCATGCACTTCTAGGTTTCGCACAGGGAACCAATAAGACCGTTATGTAACCAAGGATTCAAAATGATCCTCGGTAACATCTTGTGGAACTAGGTTGGGGTGATCAGATTTAACGATAATATTTAATATACGTGATATTTTCTTTTCAAAATACATGTACCAAGATTTATACAATAGTGTATATCATAAGGAGAACCCACGATTATAGGAATCAAAGACAGGAACAGACAGTTGCTATTTGGGCAGCTGGACATGAACGAACGCTGGAAAGAATACTGTGTAGATTGAAGAGCTGTTTGGAAACAACCAGCAGACTGGTGATTTTCTAGTTGAACCCTGCAGAATTTGAGTACGAACCAGAAGTCCTACACAGTGAAATTTGGAAGGTACTGAAGAGGGTGGAAATTGGTGAAGCCACTGGTATATATGCAGACGCGATCTCTCAGCAGCTGCCCTGAAAACAACAGGAGAAACGGTAAATGCTCTGAAGATAACCAGAACACAAGAGTGCACTAAATTCAGAACCCTGAGTCTGATTAGTCACGCCTCCAAAGTGCTACGGGAGGTACTAAGACAGCGAATGATGAGCTTAATCTCCCCAGAGATTGCCGAGGAGCAGTCAGGTTTGTGAACTGCAGCAAATTTTTACGAAGACAAGCAGATCACTTCATCCATTCAATCTGCTCACACATATTAACTCGATCAATGCATTATTCTGTGTGAGCATTTCACCTTTATCTTGTGTATAAAAACTGAGAACTCACTGATTAAAATTGCACAACTTCGGAGTTTCGTCTTTTCTCTTTCAACTGGAAGGTTACGACACAACAAATACCATATCATCCACCCAAAACTCTGGCAATGACTGATCTAACTGGGGGTCCCAAACACCTGGTTCAGCTGCTGTAGAACCTCTTCTTTGTTGGTGTATAGTCATCATGAGATTAATGGAAAAAAACTTGGAGAACAGCTTGTCGGGTACATTGCAGAAGGAAGGTGAACATGGAACCTACGATATGCAGATAACACAACCTGAGCTTGTAGTAACAACAAGAGATGAAGCC
>KB296161.1:415193-456308 GCA_000328365.1 Capitella teleta | reverse complement strand
CCATTATAAAATATCCAATATCCAAATATAATTATACTATAGAAACAGGATGAAATAGAATTAATATGTAAGGCTGGATTACATTTAATTTACCAAATAAATGGAAACAAGAGTATTTATTTAATTAAATGAGACAAGACTAAATCGATCACTCCTCTGACGCCATTTGTGGGTGATATACTGTTTGCCTTCATATATTATTGCGATCCCTCACGGTGATGAGCATGTTTCTGAAAAAGATAAAAACTTAATCTTAATACATGCTTCACTATTCTTCATACCTGGTGGCTTGGCAGTGAAGAGGATCAACTGCAGGCAGCTCCAATGACTCTTTCTCTCAACCACTCAAAGAAGTCATGCCCATTTCTTGCAGTTTCTTAGTCGGCATTTTGATCTGTAAAAATTATCTCAATTATTATGAGATGTCCAAAGGCTAGCAATCAGGGAAGACTAGATGCCCAGAGGCAATAACTGATGACTAGATGCCCAGAGGCAATTAAGGATGACTAGATGCAGGCAATCAAGGATGACTAGATGTCCAGAGGCAATCAAGAATGACTATATGCCCCGAGGCAATCAAGGATGACTAGATATCCAGAGGAAATCGAGGATGACTAGATGTCCAGAGGAAATCGAAGATGACTAGATGTCCAGCGGAAATAGAGGATGACTAGATGTCCAGAGGCAATCAAGTATGACTAGATGCCCCGAGGTAATCAAGGATGACTAGATGTCCAGAGGCAATCAAGGATGACTAGATGTCCAGAGGCAATCAAGGATGACTAGATGCCCAGAGGCAATCAAGGAGGCACTCTTGTTGGTAAGGTTTTTGTTAGAAAGTCTTTTGGTGTTTTTCTTTTAACGCTCTTTTTGTTCCCATCTGCATACAAGTGATCACTAACCTAAATGAGAGGGAGAGAAATCAGTGTATATGAGTGGATATTAATTGCTGCTCACCTGCTTCATCGTGTCTTTCCTCTGCCTACTTGAGCAAATTATAGTTTTGGTGAATGGGCGAGAGACGATGGCTCAACCGCTGTTAATACTTGCTCCACTGCCTCTTCCTCCGGTAGACTGAGCTGAAGAATGGACGTCAAACTCCACTCCTGCATCCTGTGATCCATCATCTAATAAAGGTTTCACATTATGATTTAAGCATTTGTTATTGATAAAATTAGGGTCATTATTCATTAATTTTCAAGTTATTGAGTAGTAAATAAATAAGCTGATAGTAATTCTTCAGTTTTCTTTTTAGTTCATGATCATTCATCGCATATTTTATGGAATATTATATGTAGTGCATATCCTTCGGCACCCCGTCCCTCCTCCATAAATAATTAAGAAAGCAAATAAAAAAATATAAATCATGAGAAAATAAATAAAAATTATATAAAAATAACTTTAAACAGGAAATAAATTCACCCACCTTCCAGATTCTTTCTCTCACGCGCCGAATAAGAGCCTTTTCGAAGAAGGAATCCATGAATTTCAGAGGAATAGATGATTTCCAAATGGAGTGAACAGCAAGAACCTTAGTAATTAAAAAAATATAAGAAGTGTAGAAGAACCAAATCAGAGTCGAAGATGTACAGACGATGTGAGCACAAACTGAAATTTTGAATCAGCGGAAAACGGAAGTTGATCCTGTTGATATGCAGGTAATTTGAATAATGAATATTCATTATGTGACGTCACTACTTTGTGTGTAAAACCTGTTGATTTCTACAGGACATCGATTCATCGCCAATTCCGCTCGCTGCGTATCAATCACGCAAATCTATTATCTAGTGAATAATGGAACAAATTGCTTTCCGTAGATGTCCCTTTTGAATGTAAGTTTGCAAGGACAGCTATTTTCACTATTTTAGTACATGCATTTACTAGCTGGCATACTGCTGACTACAGCGAGACCGAGGGGTACGCAGACCTCGCCAGATTTATTATGTTTATCTGTGCTAAGTATTTACAATCTTTTGCAGACTTTTAGGAAGTATTATTATTGCTTCAATATTAGGTAATTTTATTTATATTAACTTGTATTAATTAACTTGGATCTCGGCTTTCCTAATTAAATTATTAATCGAAAGTAAGGCCACAACTAAGTGTGCCTGAAATATCCGTTTGCATAAATGCACTACAATTACGTATAATATATCTGTACACTTGTGGAATTAAATCGAAAGCAAAGAGTTACTATCCATGAAGCTGCATCAGCACAGGCAGAAGTTAAGAGCACAAGTTTTGGGGTCTACACTTTTTATCATCTTTTAAGTTTATAAATTCCCTACCAGATGTAGACCTGCCGACTCACTCACATTGAGCGTGTGTCACCCGCAATCTCACCCTCCCTCCCGCTCACCCGTCGAATCAAAGCATCTCACCCTCATTCTTAATTTGCTAGTGTTACTTAAAGAGGACCTCTGTTCATTTCGGAACCTTTTTAGATCGGTTCTGTTGGCTTTAATGAGTGACGAGAGACCGTTTTTGAAAAATTTTGTCAACTGTGAATGATATTCAAGACAAATTAAAATACGAATTTCCTGCTCAGGCAGAATAGCTTGAAACGAGATAAGTGTGAGATTTCTTTTATGAGAACTGCTCAAAGATCTGCTCACTCGACGACTCCCATTGTTAACAATAGGAGAATTACTTTTATGCCGTCATGACGTTATGAAATCGCACGCGAGAAGAAAGCGAGATTTTAAATCTCTCAAATTTGATGTATCTAGGAATTAGCCCACAACAAGCGTATTGTCTAAAAATATGTCAGTCGAAAGGCGTATTTGTCTTGTGGGGCATATCCTCTATCATCCGTTATCCGTTACTAGTTCAAAACAACCAGAGGTCCTCTTTAAGTGTATTTTTTTTCTTTTACTGTTGACTAAAGTTACACCGATATAGGGCCTACTAGTATGCAGTGGCGAACGCGTCTAGCTGTGCGTCGCTTTCCGCCGTAGCACAGCGCCTCATGCCTGACTTCCAGGAATTGTGCATAGCGCTTGTAATAGCCAATCAGCGATCACGGCACTGTATACATCTTTTGTAACAAGCATGATCATGTGATAGGTCTACATGCCCTAGAACAATAACTTTGGACAGTGACTGGTGAGCATCGATCATGATCTGACAATGTTCTGCTACACCTGATTTTAACTCCAAAGTGCCCGGAAATGACACTTTCCATATTTCAATTTACACAAATTTTCCCGGGGGGCATGCCCAGGACCCCCCTAGATAGGCTATATGCTGCTTTGCCGCTTGCCGACTTCACCCGCATTCAAACTCTCCAGGGTTGGCAGGTCTGAATATCATCCTCGATATTCCTGTTTGCCGATGATGCTAAAATATTCCGTGACATAATCACATAACTAAACCTACAGACTCACTCCTTCTTCAAGATGATATAAATAATACGTACCACTGGACTCAAGAATCACTTCCCACTTTCAACCCTGACAAATGATTAAGCATGACGATCAACAGATCTGGAACAAGACACAGGCAATACCAGATGAACGACAGCCCCCTAAACAAAACAATAATCGAAAGAGATCTTGGTGTTATACTCGACAAATAGGCTAACTTTTGACCACCACATCTAGACGAAAATTAAAAAATCTAATTCCATCATGGCCCTCATCAGGAGAACATATACTTACCTTGATAACCACACATTTCTTCTCCTATATAAATCTTTCGTCAGACCACACCTTGAATATGATAATCAGGTTTGGAAACCACACTTAAAAAAACACATCACCGCAATAGAAAATGTCCAACATCATGTTACCAGAATGTTACTTCTGTATGAAGAAGGACTAAGAAAACTTAACTTCCCACCCTGCAGTTCAGTAGAACCAGAGGAGACATAATAGAAACCTATAAAATAGCCACAGAATATTACGACACCCAGATAACTCAAAATTTCTTCCAATTCAATAGCAGAACTTCAAGAGGACATTCACTAAAACTTTACAACAAGCTCACTTTTCACTACATATGTAGTCGCGCCACTCCTTTCAGCTGGCTCCTGCATCACTTCAGAAAGACTGATATTGATATGATGACATGGTTACAGTGGCGGTCTCGTTCCAATTAATTTAATGATTTATCATTTAAATGATAAATCATTAATTGGAAAGAGACCGCCACCTTGATTAAATTTTAATTCTCTATATAATATTAATAATAGTATATGAAGTATATTGAATTATAATATTGATAATTTGTCGTACACATGTATATAAAAACCAGAATCAACACTCCTTATGTGATCAGCTCCCGTTATTTTAACTAATAATTTATAATAATAATAATAATTTATAATAATTTATAATAACTTTGATGTTACATATACCTACTTACTGTACTGTTTAGCGAGCGATGGAGTTAAGAAGTTTGTGCCTCTTTGAGAGATTCCCGCTATACGGTGGATCAAATGATTTGTGGTGTCTATACAAAGCTTTGTCATTCTCTTGGTAATCGCATTTAATTATTTGACTGTCAACTTGCCTCATTTGGAGTGTTAAGGAAAGTCCACATGTCTAAACCAATCAAATAGTTATGCTTCATTGAAGGATCGCTAATTTGATAACAGCGTTGTTATAGCAAAGCAAAGGATGACATTCACTGGAAACGGCCCCTTGGAACAAAACTCTTAATTTGTTTTGAGAATTTTGACTTGGGTCAAAAGGCCCGGCAATGCTCGTGCTAGGGTTTGCCCTCACTCGGAGAACTGATCTGCATGTTGTCTGCAATTACTGGGCCGGCGCCAATTCAGCCACTTGGCATTGGGCTCGGCTCGATGCCAAGCTACTTCCAGATTCAAACACTGCTATGCATATAAGAGCAGATTTTCCACCCCTACTCACGACTGAAATTTTTATGCTAAAATTTTGCTGTTCTGGATTACACGCATGTGTCTTATTACTCTTATCATCTCGACGATCAGACAATATGTTCATTTCAGAACGATGGCTGACATGAAATGGAATTGGGGAGAAGATGGAGAAAGTGATGAGGAAGAGGGAGGATCAGGGGAGGGACAGGTGTGTATCTAATCAACTCTGTATCCTTTTGTAGTAAACTGTGCTGATTGCCTATTGATGCCATGACTTCTGTATTATTTCATTCTCCAATTCCTTCATTTCAGTGGCAATTTGGCAGTCGCGATGGACTTATTTTCCTCATTGACTGCTCAAAAGCAATGTTTGAGAAGGGGGATGAGGAGCACTCTCCCTTTGAGCTCTGCATCAAAGTCAGCGACCATCCAACTCATTTCAATATTGCACATGACATGTACATTTCCAGTGTGCAAAGAGTGTGATTCAGTCTAAAATTATCAGCAGCAACAAGGATTTGATGGCCGTCATTTTCTACGCGACCGTAAGTTTTTCACATCCGCTCTCAAATTTTCTCATTTCATTTGATTCCAGACCAAGGAAAAGAATCAGGGAGATTTTAAGAATTGTTACATCGTGCAAGTAAGCTGGAATTTTAATAAAATTGGGTGGTTTTTGAGATTCTGAAGGCAAATTTTATGTTAATTTATTTTCCTTAACATGTGTTTTTGTGTGCATTGGCAATTCGTATGCGCCATTGCGCGGAACTCTGTGAAGTGTAATTTTCTAAAAAGATACACATTGATAGAAACTGTGATTCTGCGTTTCTGAGAAAAATTTACAGGTCAAAGGTCAAAAGTCAAGGTTACAGTGATTTTTGAAAGTTTCATATTGGATTGCTTTGAGCTCATTTATTAGTTAAGCTAGCATCTTGCAACATACATCAAATGATTCAGTGCATTGATATGTACAACAATGCATCGTGCTACTTATACTTGTTAATCTTGCATAATAGCAATTATGACTTTTTCAAATACAGATTTCTAAATGGTTATGCAAGTTGTAGTCTTGGAATTTGCTGAGTATATGTCATGCATACATCTCTTACAAAGATTTTTTTCTCTCTAGAATCTGGACCAACCAGGGGCTGATCAAGTGCTACAACTGGAAAACTTCCTCACAGGTTTTTTCAACTTGAATGATGTTTATTTTGTTCCTCTTTTTATTTAATTTTAAACACACCAACGGTACTGTCTCTTAGGACGGGACTTAAAATGGGGATCTTATAACCAACGAAATAAGGGAGAGGTGATGGCTGAGTAATTAGCATTCTCGTCTCGAAAGTGCTTGGTGCTGGCCACTGGAGGTTCGAAGCCAGCCACCCGCCTTGTGTCCTTGGGTACTCCTGCTTACCTCCTCGGACCACATAAGCCTTAGTTGCTTCAGGATTTCTAGGTTAAATAAGTCCATAAATTTTTTTTTTGAAAAAAATATTTGTGATGTATGGTCAAGGCTTTTAGCACTTCGGAGGATATTGCGATTTTCAAAAATTATTTTTTTATTTAATTATTTCTTCAGATGATCCTGATAACTTTGCTGCTGATTATGGTCACAGCAATACTTTCAGTCTGAGTGATGCCCTTTGGCTTTGCTCTTCTGTCTTCTCTAACTGGTGGGATGATTTTTGTTGTATAAACTTCATCTCTAAGCCTTTTTTTCCCCCTCCCTGAAGTACGCAGAAATTGGGCTTTAAGAGAATCATGCTGTTCACAAACAACGACTGTCCACATGAAAATCAGCTCAAAGTATTTTTTTGATTTCGCCTTGAAGAAAAAGATTCAGTTTTTGTGTTTTTTTCATCGCAGAAACAAACCATTGCAAAAGTCGAAGATCTGCATCATTCTGGAATAAGCATTGAGCTCATGCACATGAACAAACCTGGTGGTGAAATATTCAACTATGACGCCTTCTACAAGGTTGGTTATTCTTTCAATCAACTTACGATTCATAACAAGAGAACGTAATCAGTGTCAGACTCCTATTATGGAAATGAATTTTATATTTCATTAATATTTAATATTTTATTTTATATTTCATTTCATTTAATAATTGTGTTTTTAGGATGTGTTGATTGTTGATGATGATGAGAGTGTCCACATAGCAGATCCAGCTGCAAGATTTGAAGAACTGCTTTCCAGGTTAGTTTGCTTGGCATTATCTTGATGACTTCATTTATGTTTCCTCCGTCAAGAGTCCGAATCAAGGAGTACAAGAAACGCACTCTGAGTCGCGTCAGTTTCTCATTTGGAGGTGCCTTGGAGATGGCTGTTGGAGTGTGAGAATTGCATGACATTTCATGATGATTAAGCATTTATCAATTTCTTCTTTCAGCTACAATCTTGTTCGTACTTGTACAAAACCTCCAGCAGTTAAACTATACAAGAAGACAAATGAAGAAGTGAAGACTGTCACACAGACCTTCTTAAGAGTGAGTGAACTCTTCCTATTCTGTTGTTCACTCTGTTGATTGCCCTAAGGACACAGCCGAAGTACTCATGCCACAAGACATGAAGAAAATGCAAACCTACGCCACAAAGCAAATTTGTTTTGAACCAGAGGAAATAACCCAGATTAAGAAATTTGATGATCCAGGTCAATTAATGTTTCTATTAAACTATTGAGTTTTCAATGAATTCTTCTCTCTCTATCGTAGGTGTTAAACTCTTAGGTTTCAAACCAAAAAGCAGCTTAAAGAAAATGCACCATGTCCGTCCAGCGCAATTTCTGTATCCAGATGAAACTGTGAGTCTGCTGACCTTTGACTTTGACCTTGACCTCAACCCTTGATCTTTTGAAATATAAATCCTGTTGTTACTTTTTCAGCAAATTAAAGGCAGCACTACTCTCTTCACGGCCCTTCTCAAGAAATGCTTACAGCGCGATGTCGTTGCTATCTGCCGGTTCACCGCCCGACAGAATCAACCTCCCAGGATAGTGGCGTTAGTTCCCCAGGTTTGAGATTATATTGATTCTAATCTATTCACAAATGATTTCTATTGTTTTTTGCTTTCAGGAGGAAGAATTGGATGAGCATCAAGTGCAAGTTGCGCCTCCGGGTTTCCATGTCATATTTATGCCGTATGCAGATGATTTCAGGAATCTGAAATTTGAGGAAGGAGTTCCCAGAGGTATATTACTCTCGTCTTATATGTACTAGTGTATTTCACCAACAAGTTTCAATTGGATTTTTTTTAATGGTCATTTCTACACTGTCACATGTCTCTTTCAGCCAGTACTGAACAAATTGACAAAGCAAAGAGCATCGTAAAGAAACTGCGCTTCACGTTTTCTCCGGAGGGAATGGAGAACCCATCCCTGCAGCAGCATTACGTGAATGTGGAGGCCATGGCGCTAGACAGGGACCAACCGGATGACATCAACGACAGCGCAAGTCAGTCGCTGCTGCTTCTCACCATTGCCATGGTTACTGTTTTTGTGATTGCAAGGTCCTGATGACGAAATGATTGATAAACGTGCAGGCAAGATGATCTCTGAGTTCTCTGAGATGGTGTTTCCCGAGGGATACGTTCCTGGGGCCAAGCGAAAGGTGTGTGCGTTTATGCTAATCAGCAGTGTGCCTCATTTGCATATCAATATCACTTTAAATATTCATATAAAAGAACACTTTATATCTTGTTTAACTTCATTTTTCACTGATTTATGTGGCAGTTCATACTGGTTGATTTGACTTGGCCAGTATGCTAATGCGTTGCAAATGACTCATTTGTCTGTGCAGGCCCCTGCCGCTGCCAGAGTGAAACCTGACCTCACGGAATTGAACATGGAGGAGGAAGCAAGAGCAGGAAGGGTGAATAGGCGATTGCACCCGTGCGTCTCAAATGCTCATTTTGTATTCCGCACAGCTCATGAAATTGACGGTCCCAATCTTGAAGGAATTTGTCAAAACCAACCGCATCCCATGTGCTGGGACAAAGAAAGCTGACCTAGTGCAGGCCGTTACTGACCATTTTGCTTAATTAGCTCATTAGGCATCCAATAAAATTCATTTTTTTATACCTGCAAGGATTATTCACCTAGGCTTGAAGGTAATTGGAGAAAATGTTCTTTGTATCGGATGCACAACATGTACGAGGGTTCGTTCGTTTTGAGTTTTGATGTTGATTGCCTCTAAGAATATTATTGCTGGATTTTATCAACATCCTTTTCCACTGGGATTTACAATATTCTTCAGTATTGTTCATTGTCTGCTTTGCGAAGCATTCAATTCATAGGTAATCACAGCCATATTTGCAATAAATTAAGATTTCTAGCAGCCGTTGTTGACTAGACAAACTCCACCACATAATAATTTATCTTCTTTTTTTCTTTTTCTTTAAAATATCAAATGAAGGTGAGAAATACTTTGCAACAATTACTGTTAGTTTTCTTTATTCATTGAAGTCCAATGATAGAGCAGAAGGTGTAGGACGGAAAGAAAAGAATATTTTTAAAACAACCTATAAAAAGATTAAAAACATGGTTGAAAACGGGAACAAAACATGACCAGGCAAACAAATCATTCATTGATTTTTTTTTTTTTTCAATTACTGAGGTTTTGAAGTTATGAAAAAAAAAAAAAATACATTTTCTGATCTTACATACATTGTATTTGAATTGATGAAAAAAATATTGGTTTTATAACAAATACAATGTATTCGAAGCGTGATTAGACCATGCATGATTGAGAGAAGAATAATTGAGCAGGGTTAATCAAGAGAATACCTAAAAAATAACTCATCCTGGAGCTTGCAGTACATGTACTTGAAGAATAGAAAGATTGATTTATCATGAGAGCATTGTGTTTTCATTAAGAGATGGAAGACTACATTTAAACTAAGGGATTTTCACTTGCAAACAAAAAAATCTCACTGAGTTGAGTGATAGTGGAGAAAGTGCACACAACTAAGTAAAACAGTTCAAAAGTTCATGCAGATATAAAAAAATGAACGCATTCCCTCGTCAAATCTCATCATAATACACATGTAATGTATGCATTCAAGGCACATATATTCACACAATAGTATATAACATTGCATTTAGAGAAAAATATAATAATCAAAAATGCAAAATATGATTTAATTTTTCATTTGTCTTATTTTTGATTAATTCATTCCACTGTGAGCATTTTGCATTTAACATATAAATCGGTGCCACTGGTTTATAAAATGAAAAAATTGAAAATTATCTACAAAAAGATTCCTTCAATTATATAATTATGCTTCTGTGTGTAAATCACCTCTAAACAGGTTTTGTCTTTCCTACCATCAAAAATATTGGGAGATAAAAAGAGAGAGAGAAAAACAATCAAAATTCGAATATTGCCAACACATGAAATTGAGATACACAAGCCTCCAAATGCTGAAATGGCGCCGCTAGAGTTGTCGCATGGTGTACATTAGGTAAGCAATGTCGGAACAGGGGCCATCAGGGGTGGAAGGGTGAAACAGGCAAATCTCATTCTCAAGCGAACTCACAGCTTTGAATTTGTTGGATGTCTTCAATGGAATGTAACTCTTTGGACTGCCAGGGAGGAAACGCTCCAAGTAATCCTCTCTTATATTGGCAAATAACAAATGTTTGTGCCGGGTCTGTGCGAAAATATACTAAAATTATCCACGTTATCATGAATGTTTTCTTTAAAATTTTCAAATATATTCAGATAACTGATTGAAAGCGTTCTTTGGTTCTTATTTACCTTGATGAGCGATTCCTGAGTAAGTGAGGTATTCGCCACATCCACAACAAAGGATTCAGTTTTCTCCGAATGATTGTCAATATAACGGCTCAAGGCACTCATTAAATTCTCCTGGAAATCACAGACAAATGAAATCGCTGGCGTGCGTGACCTTTGTGCACTCACGGCTGAGTCGGCAGGATCATCGACGATGCCAGCCAGACAGAAACGGTGCATCAAGTATTTTTCGCAGTCTACCTCTTCTGCGTCCTCATCTTCTGAAATGAAACCTTCCGTCAAATAGAGACCAGCCACCGACACCACTCACTGAATGAAAACAGGATCACAGTGTTCACAGTTCTTTTCGGGTGAAAGTCAAGGTCACAGAAGACTTGGTTGACCTTGGACCAGATGAAGTCGGCGACCCCGCACGTAACGTCCACTGTGACGAGGCGATCGGTGGATTCGAAAAAGGACAATAACCAGCGAGCGTTCTGCTCAAAGAGCGCGGCTCTCCTCTGCGGATGAAAGGTTTCGTGAGACCCGCGTCCGGCTGATGGAACGCTAGGAGGGTGGGGCGAGGGACAACGAGGTGGCTGAGTCGGTGTTTTAATAAAGCAGAAGCAGTAAAAAGGAGAGCATTATCCCTCTGGTGTTGAAGGCACACTGAATACAAGTACATTCGTCTTTTGGGTGTGGATCCCCTATAAATAAGACGTTAAGATTCTTCCTTCTTCCTTCACTCGCAACCCCGTGGGGGGACAGCAGGAGAGTCACCGAACCACTGATCACGAAACAACATGCCCGTCAAAGAGGTACCTATATAGAGTATACTAGTAGTGGTCAGCTAAGAAGGGGACAAACACCGAGCGCCGGACAAGGGATTCATCACATACTGAACACAGATAAAGCGAACCCATTTAATGCCAGCCAGCCGTGAAGGCCACAGACGAATAACAGAAGTGCATAAATGATCGGTTCATTTGAGTACCTCCAGGCATTGCATGTCCATCTCGTCATGTCCAACAAGCGGCTGATTCAAACAGAAAGAAATGAACGAAACGCTAACTCATAAATGATAAGAAAGCTAGAAGCAAACTTAAAAATCAGAAGAATAAATAAAATTGAAGAATAAATAAAATTGATTGTTAATTATAAGTTGTGATGGGCGAAACTCCGACGTGGAACTTCGGAATTCTACGAATATTGACTATAAACCGAAGCTTGATCAGCTTCGAGATAAAAAAAAAAAGTGCAACGACGAATTAATCTGCATGACTACATGTATAGAAATGTTGATATCCTGGCATTGATTGAACCCTCTGGGTCACTCAGCTTATCCGCGGCGTGTGAGTGCCAGCGTTATTTGGGATGATAGAGCGCTTGTAAACATACTAATGGGTGGGAATCAACAAACGATGCTTTGAAATCTCTATACATCAAAATATATATTTCTATACATCTAAAGACCAGGACACTTTCATGAGGAAAGTTGTGAAGAAAATAATAATGGGATTGCTTTGTAAATTTCATTGAAGTTAATCAACTTATTGGTTTGATAAAATAACGGGGCATATAACGAGTAACGAATGTGTACCTGGAATATATTCGACTTTGTAGTTGAAGTTTCGGCTTCGGATATTCGAATGAATTCAGTATTCGCCCATCACTAGTTATAAGTGATATTTTAGACACCACGTAGCGACCTTGCGGACGTCGACCGCCTCAACACTATCGGGTTTCTGGCCTACATGACGCTGCCCCGGAGGCACAGCCGGTCAGCATTGATTGGGTCTCCTACCTGGATTCTCCCTGTGTCTGCTTCATCGCTTTGCTCCCCTCCACTTTCCTTCGTGTGTTCCCCACCTCCTCCTCCTCCTCCTCCTCCTCCTCCCCCTCCTCCTGAGTTGGACGCAGGGGAAGCACAGTAAACCTGCTTCGTCTTGAGTACTTTGTCCGCTGGTATCGCCAGATTCAATGCAAACGAGATGGGGTACTGGATAAACACAGAAATTTAATATTATTCACATAATTTCACGCATTGCAGTATTTTAGGGATGCCAAGCCGAAATTGGCATTGATCGGGTCCTGAATATAGAACGGAAGCGTTGTGCCTTTTTTTGGAAGGAACGTACGTGAAATCGGATCAGGTTGAAATTGATCCTATGGCAACTAAGTGTCATTAGCCAAATGTATCACTCCGTTCATTGATCATGCATACAGGGAAGAGATAATCGAAAAATGCCTGTCATATCCGAAAATGTTTAGCTTGATTGAGAGCCGGTCTTGAGGCTTTTGATCTCAAATAATCTTATCTAGGGTATATATCCTAGATAAGGAGCAACAACAAAGAATAATGATAAAAGCCTATAAGGTGATCAATTATAGAGAACCCAGGGTGTTGATCAATTTTATTCATGATAAGAAACGGAATTGGAACAATCAGCTGGTCACTAACCTTCTTCTCAAAAGTTTGCAGGTGTTCTGAGCAATCATTGAGGAAGGGAGTCAATCGTAACATGTATCTCAGATTCGGAATGAAATCAACGAGAAAAGTGGCCGAGCGATCTTCACACGTCTCGATGCGGCGTTCAATCATCTGCAACACCCACTCTATGCTCACCAATCCAGGGTCGTTCTGACATAAAAGAACATTAGAATCGCGTGCCGGTTCAAAGGGAGACCAACCTCGAGTAGTTCCTTGATCTCTCTCGTTGTTTCCACTTTGGTTACGCTGGCCACTTTACGCGGAAGGTCTTCCTGGATGATCTGTTCCATGCAGATGTGACGGAAGCCGTATGACGTCACCAAGTCATCCACTATTCGCCCCTTTCTAGACCCCGGTCCCCCTGAAAGTAAAAGAGTTGTTTCACAAAGGAAAACAAAGACGCAGGGAATGTGTTGTTGACCCCTGACACACGGATTTTGAACCGAGTGTTGCTGAAACTGACTCAACCAATTTACGGCAAGCAATTTCGGCATAATTAAGAACTACGATTGGAACACCGCATGTACGACCATAAAAACCAGAAAATGCCAGAGTAATAAAACATCAATGCACTTAATCTGAAGCATCAACAAACATTGAGGGCCAATTTCAGCAGCTGGTGTGAGGCAATTGCGACATCTACGAATGTTAACGTTATTGATTGCACGTAAGTAGAAGAGTAATTGGGTCAGTGGTTGGTGCTCGTTAATGCAGAAGAAATATCACAGGAAACCTTACAACCATGAATAATATATCAGAAACTCGTGTGTATAATAAAATATTGTACTGTATTGTAATGTGTTTCAGCCGCAGATAGACGCTGCCATGAATCGCCATAATGATTATTTAACCCGAGTATATTGGTGTCACTCATGGGAACCAAAGCCCGGTGTTAATACAGTGGTCGACTGGTCAGATTACCCCACTAGAGCCTTGCTCGAACTGAACAATTATACTAGTACATGTTATCAGCATGATCGGTTTGTAAGTCACCATGTATCCAGTGTGCCAGCGGCGACCGAAAGTCCAATACGCCAGTCTCCTAAGTTATCTATTCATTCTTTACTTTTTTTTTCTTTTTTTTTTTTTTTTTTTTTGGCCACAATAAATGTATATGTCTGTCAATCATAGTTAAAGTGCATTCTCATGTCAAACCCACGATGCGATAAGAGCTACTCTATCATATTCTTCATAGAATATCATAGGGATGGTCCACGACAGAATTTCTCAGAAAACGTGGATGTAAATTGTCACGAACGTTGAATAGGACCATCGCGAAATATCATACTCATAGCCTTTTGCCAATCACGGAGAAGAGACACGCAAACATGGCACATGTGTAATTTTTTCCCGATATTTTCTCCTCGTCGTGACCAAGACGAAATAGAAAACGCGCGAGGGGTGTACGTGTGATAGACATGTGCATGATGAAATGGTGCAATTATAGGAATAGGAAATGATATTCGCGTTGATCATATTGTTTACATATGTATATTAAAGCGGACATAATAATACTAAGTATATCACCTTTAAATGATAACATTCAAATGATTACATGCTAGGAAACAAAACTGCAATTCATACCCTGACAAGTCTGGGGCCATTCAAGAGGGCAAACCCAAATTAGTTGATTTTGTCCTTTTGACATACATGCATGTTCTATTAGCTCAATATTGCTTCAGTTCAACCCCAAATGTTTGCATTGATATGTGATTTAAGATAGACGTACACTACGTCTTCCAAGAACACTCATAATTAAAAGAACATGAGCACATGTACTGCATCTGTCTTCTGCTGAGTTCCCGGTACACGTATTTCTCAATTCTAATCACACGATGTAATCGCAAAGGAAATAAAACGGTAAGACAGTAATACTGTTAATTGAATGAACTTAGAGGGACACAATGGATTGTTGAGAGCGGGGTAGGGACATCCCCAGGTGAAAATTCGGCCCTGATCAGCAGCATCACCCAATGTAGGCCTACATTCTAGACACAGAGGCAAATCAAGGACACATTGGTGCAAACCCGAGAAGCGGTGAAATGAGAGCATCGACGGTGCCCAAACAACGTCCATCTATTAATACCAACGCCCTTGAGCGCATCACAACTGACTTGCTTTTTCAGCAGATAAAATAGTAACATGACGTCATGAAACGGGGTCACGACCCCACTGAGCCCAAGAAGGAAGACGTGTTTCCTAAAGAGCCTCATGTGATGCTATTTTGCTCTCTAACGCCAAAGGCAGCCACGCTGCTGGATCGCTTGTCGCAGCACTCGTTACCTCAAATTAGACGAATACAAATCAGGTCCAAGACTTCATCAAAGATAGCAAAGATAAATATTAACACGTCCACGCTATCAAAGCCAGCGATTATGACAAATGCAGCACCATGCACATACATATGTCTATATTTATTCACATATATATATACAACACGTACTCATAATAATTAATCGAGTACTCTAGATGGCCGTACTCCAGACTCCATGAGTTACGCATAAACAAATTTTTATTGTAGAATTACAATTACCAGAGAGTTTATGCGTCAAAAACTACCCTAAAACAACAGGCAGCGGAGGTTGAACTGCGATCATCTGCACCAACTGAAACACAATGAAGGTTAAACGGCAGCTCAGCCATTCTTTTGAGTCGCCTCCATGACGTGCCGAGCCAGATCAAACCATAAATATGGAGATTAGCTTGTATATAATTATACACACAGATTCGACATCAGCCTATCTCGCCATTGTGAAAAATGGTGGTAGCGTGTCGCCCAACTTAACAATGCACTCGCAGTTTCGCACGAATTATAAAATACACGTCTATCCGACATAACATTCATACAACAATGTAAGTAAAAATACAGAAAAGATAAAAGCCAGCCCAAATTTGCTGAAAGAATGGCAGGGTTGCCATGGCAACGGACGACACATAGGGACGCCTTTCACGTGTATATACAAGCTAATTTCCATATCTATGGTTTGATCTGAGCCGAGGCGACTCAAAAGAATGGCCACACTCTAGGTCTGACGATCACGAGAAAGAATGACAAGATCCTCTCTTCGGTGAAAGTGCAGGACCATTATTGATTCCCTAGCGACTTTGTTCTCTTCTTAGGTCTCAATGAGGTCAGGCCACAGCTCCCCAGGCAAACAGTGAAATACATACAATTAAACACCGCAACTACCAATTCCCTAAGGAGATCCATCCGCTCCTCTTTCCTGACATCCCCGCGTCTTCCCTTGCTCTGTCGCTGGACGAACTGACTAACTCATATAACATGGAACTATTAACAACACCCGAGCCCCAATCAAGTAAAATACCGTCCCTATCCCGCCCCAATTGCTCGTGGAACAAACATAAAATCCGTGAAATGAAGCAGGAACGTCGGCTGCATGGCTGAATGCCGCTAGCCACGTTCTTGCCTTGCGCGGACATCTGCGTACAACATCGCAAGGCAGTCAATGACCTTATCAAGGGTGTAAAGACGAGCTATTACAAGTTAAAAATCCAGGAGGCCAATGGCGACACAATGAGACTATTCTAAGTCGTTTTAATTCTCTAACTAGCAGAAAGAGAGTGATACGTTCCATGGCGGTGAAAAATCTGCAATAGCGGAAGAATTTGGTTCCTATTTTACCCGAAAGATCGTGAGAGTTAGGAAATGAAATTCCTCGTGTGTCCTTCGACTCTCATCAAATTGAGTATCCAACAGTTACCCAGATTCTAAGTTCATTTCAACCTGTTTCTCAACAGTTAGCGACATGTCATCAACCAAAGTGCCAACAAATCATGTTCCTGGACCCATTGCCCACAGAATTTGTGAAGCAGCTCTTAGATGAACTTCTGTCTTTTATGCACTCGATTGTTAATCAAACCTTACAACAAGGTCTGTTTCAGACATGCTACAATTACAGAAGCTATAGTCAAAGCCACACTGAAGAAACCGAATGCTGATCCTGAAGAGCAAGCCAGTAATTGTCCTGTATCCAACCTTGCCTATAATTATTTCCAGAATCTTGAAAATGGAAAGTTGTCGTATACAGCAACTTCGGCTACATGTAGAGGATAATAGACTGGAAGACTCGATGCAGAGCGCCCACCTCATCTTAGCTGTAAAACTGCCATCCTTAAGGTCCATCGCGCGATCCCTTGCTGACAAGAAGGTGGTTGCCCATTGCTTCACGGATCAAATGCATTCACGGTACTGCTCCTCATTACTTTTCAGATCTCATAAACTTGAACTCCAACGAGAGACCAGTGAAAATATGCAGACGGTTGATGCTGCCATTGTGCCATTCCTGATATGCAGATCAATGTTTTACCTTTGTTGGGACTTTTTTATGGAATAATGTGCCTTTTAATCTGCATGCGTAAGTGTAATGCAACATGCAACATACCTGTTTATATTACATTTCACTTGATTTCAGTTTGACTTAATACATGCAAGTATGTTATATTTCTTTCTTTCTTTCTTTCTTTCTTTCTTTCCGTCGTGGATACTGAGACAACATCGCGATTCGCCTGTGAAAGGAATATCCACAACACCTGCAAGATTCAAAACATTCAGTAGCTTCGCAGTGAGTCAGCTTGCACTAGCGAGACAGGAACACCGATGGCGTTTTTGTTTTTTTTTCTGTACTTTTATGTCCAGATGTTAGTCCCTTTATATATAGGGCCAATGCATCGACCGTCGAATGAAATAGAATCCAAATATAATACGCATGGATGGAAAGCAAAATGGACCAGTATAATACGAGCATAAGAGAACGTCTGGATTATGGTTAGTAAATCCAGCGAGTAAATCCGGTTTGCCAGATGCAACCATCTTCATTACTGCATTACGCCATGCACGTGCACATTCGCACAACGAAGGTCGGCAACCCAAGGCGACATTTATTCCGCATCAACAGATGTTTTTATTACAAAACAAACGTCATAAATGAAACCCTCATTTTGCAGCTAGCTAGGATATTCTGCACAACTTTTATGCTTTCCTTATCCGCTCAGTGCATCGAGGAGATTTGAAGAAGGTCACCGCGGTGGTACCCGATCCCAGCTACAAACAAGTTCAAGGACACCACAGGCAATAGCCAGCTGGTTAGATGACTCACCTTACTGGATAGTCATTCAACTATGAATTGCTTTAGTTTATGAGAGTTGCACTGAAAGAAGGCTATATACACTATAATGTGTATAGTGACTGACACTCGACATACCGTGTTAAATGTACATGATGTTTTGTTTATTTAGCATAAAACGCATTTCAAAGCAGTCACTGGCTATTAACTTATAAAGTTAAAATATTATATTAACGACCCTACATGCACTGTATATTAATTGGCTCCCTTAATTGTTTTCTTCCTCATTATTGAACGTCCCGTAGTACTTAGATTAACAGAGAAGTGTCAGAATAGCAGTCGTTCTGAGAGGGAAATATGCAGCTGTAGTAAGTATATAATTCGGAATTTAATGAGCGATCTGGATGTTTTTTATATAATTTTTTAGATTTCTAGGAAATCTGGTCACCCCCAAACCCACAGCATTCGTCTTAAGACGGCAGCTAATTTTCAGATTTCTAAAATAAATGAAGAACAAATCCATATTTTATCATTAATAGCGATATATAAGCATGCCAATGAAATGACCCTGGGCGATTATACCTGGGGAACGGAGTGATGTGTTACACTCAGATAAATTGTTCCAGTGATTCTGGAGCCAAATACATGTAAGTGATCGAAACGAAGTCGAGTTTAGCTATCTGGTTCCAAAATCAGAAGAACACGTCTATCATGTCTATGAGTGTAACCCTCGATTTTCGAGTGTTCTAACCAGATTATGCCGCGAAAAACATCTTCTAACTTAACCGAGACGACGAAACCAGAACTGGACTGCGCGCCATCTTGAATAGCTATTTTTACAAACTGGATAAAACCCGCATCGATGATTTCGGATGTCGGATAACAATGCAAATCCTTTTCAGAGCCCGAGAAAACGAGTATTTTAGATCTCCGCTATTAATGAATGCATGTACACAACACACAACACTGTTGAAATTCGCAAATATAGCAATCAACTTGGCTGATTTCGGCATAAGATATAACGACCAGAATGCAGAGTTCACCGGATCACTATAACAACGATGATAGCTGGCGTAGTCTACATTCAGTCACTGACATATAGATGAAATGCTGAATCAGGGTTTCACCCACCTCAACTGCGACTTCGCAAAAATGATCAATAAAAAATGGCATTTCGTGACCTATAACATGAGGAGAACGGCGAGAGTGATCTACATGTATACTATTTGTTATTCATACGTGTTCATTATGCACGGTTTAGACACTCAATATGCAAGGATGGTTGACTGGCAGGCCCACTGAGTGGTATAAAGGAGTGTAAAAAATTATTGGGATTTCTTAATTGGTGACCCTGGATAAATAAATATATATATATTATGTTAGATGCACGTAGAATTATGTATGTGAACCTCTAGAAAAAGGGCAAAGATCTTGCCATGCGCCATTTTTGAATGATGAGCGACGTATTTGGGGGACGCATGTGGCAGCACAGAGACCTGTGTGCGGAATAATTCAATGTAGGGGCCATGAGCGCCCCTGACTCTTGTGAACCATTACGACAATACGTCTCACTGTGCATATGTTGTGCTTTGAAAACTGACTTCTATATCATGCAATGACAATGGAACAGTGCAAAAAAAAATGATGGGTCATTCTCCGTGGTGTGCGAAAAATGTGTGCCAATCTCCCTTGTGTGCAAACATGATGTGTCGTTCTCCGTGGTATGCAAAGAAAATAAATATGTGCCATTCTCCGTGTATGGTCAATAGAAATAGATTTATACTATTAAATTTGGTTAAGAAATACAGAATGCAGAAGCAATTGGTGGTCCATAAGCGGCCCTAACTCTCATAAAGCAATTATAATCATGATATCCAAACATATTATATACAAAGACAATCTGGCCGGAAATTGATTCGCGGATGAAACAATGGATTTCTGGGATAGTTCTTCATGTTATGTAATGTTCACAATTAAATAATATCCATTATATTATATATTATATTATATACCATTGTGTTTTTTTCTAAAATCAATATTCACCACAATTCTATGAATTCTATGCATGTATTAAAGCACACGTATATACAGGTGTGCAAGAAGTTGCTCCAGGAGGCTAATCAACACAGACAACGAAACATAATTACTGATGCTACCTTCCATTACAAATATATAACCACGCCTAGTGTACGCCTAAACATCTGCCCATGTAGAACACCGTGATATTATCGTGAGAGAATCTGCTGCAGCGTGTGTACATGATATAGATGTATAGGGAAGCAGAACATTGGAAGAAAAGGTTGCGAATAAAATGAGACGGCCTTCACGTACATCTATTCTTCCTCTTAATTGTTGTATTTCTTTATTTCTAATATCTTTATTCAGAGTATTCACTTTCTACACACATAAAAGTTAATTCACTTTAAGTGTAACGAGTTTAGATAAATGGTTTATAGTTACATGTTTGGCTCTTATTCCCATTTCCCACCCAGCTCTCCCCTTTTCAACGTCATTTTCTCTTCTCAGCGTTGTTTCTATGACTTGTTCCCTAAAGCCATCTCATTTCTCTTTGTTTCTTTGTTTATTTATCTTACTGGTTGCTATAGGCTCTTGAAGCTTGAGGCATGATGGGGTTTTACAGCTCCACCCAGCCCGTTCGAGTGATACAGGCCCAGAACAGAAACCTAGGGCCAGGGTCTTAATCTTAACGATAAATCACAAGGGATCTTTATCCTGCATACCACCATAGACAGTAGTATGTACGTACACAGCGCCCGGCCTTGTTTCGCAGTTGGGTAGCACTGCAGTCACCGAAGAATTACAATTATAATTCACAAACATAATTAACGCCCGCGAACCGATCGGGTCTCAAGCCCGAGATCTCGACCTCCGCAGTCGGTATAGGATTGCAGTGCAGTCAAACCGACTGAGCAACTCAGTGCCACCTGCTACGCTCTTGGTGGACGCTATTTATTATCCCACACCTTTGTGCAACAAACTATGCTCGGCTGCCTGATTATCTGGCCAAAACTGTATTCATTAACTTTGGTCACCACGAGAGCTATCAACATTTCCTAAATGTATCCATTGGACTCCCTTCACGTCAATATCAGGATTATGAGGATATAATCCTATGCCTATTTATTGGCATACTTGGCCTAGCATTCACCAAAGCGATAAAAGTTATGAGCGAAAATGCATTACGCATGAAAAATATCAGCAAGCTGTGATCCAATTTTGTCAGGTCAATAATAACGCTTTGTATAAATTGCTTAAATGTTGACGAATTGGCTCTTGATGCAGTTTTGAAGTTAGAAGAACCTGTCAGTCGACAGGCCGAGCCTGTAAGCACGTCTTGTGCGCGCAAACCCCGGTGAATATAAATTATAGGGTCACCCCCGGTCGGTAAATACTAATAGGGCATTACATGACAGAGCTCAAGATTCAATACATTCTGCATTCACATGATCAGACACACCACTCAGTGTGAAAAACATGCGAATACTTTATTCGAATTGAGAAGAACACACTTCTGATTACAAGGAAATGTACCATTATTACAAGGTAAGTAGGTAACCACACAAACGGTCTAAATCAGGAGAAGGTAGCGTAACCAAAAAAAAAAAAACCCCTCTTAACGAATAAGAATGCTCAGGCAAGTGTCATTAAGAAAGGATGAAGATATAAAGCTCCACTTCCAACCAATTGGGCCCGTAGGCAGCAAGCACCGGCTGCCATTTAGAGTATAAAACATACAAATGACATGGAGATATGGAATATGTATATTAATATATGTTAAAACTAGTCTCCATATCTGGTGCGTAGATCGGCGTACCTGAGAGCGATTAACATTCTACTGCAGACTGAGGAGAGCAACCCAGAGGCAGATCAAATATAGACGTATAACTATATTTAACAATCGGATGTACTATTGTTGCGAAGAAGTAAAGCACTGAGCTGATTAGCCAGCGGGTGTAAAGCCCCCCAACAGCGATGCTTTCAGCGAACAACGACCTCTCACGAACGGCGAGCCATGCACACGCACGGCGCTCTGCAACACCCCGCAAAAGCATATATCACTGACAGGAATAATTCCCACGGATTCTCCTTCCGCACGGCCTCCCTCGTCGGCTTCGCGCAATTTTGTCGAAAATGTGTGCATGAAGAATTCGTAGGAAACCGCAGCTGATCCGTACGCATAGTCTCATAAAATGACTAATTTACTTCAAGAATGTGATAGCTTACTACTACTACTACTACTATACTACTATGCTAAATCGCACGTGTAGTGTAATCTTTAGAGCAAGCTTGGTGGGGTTCTGGAAAAGGAATAACACATAAGATAAGGAACCACCATAATAATTATACATATGCAATATTCTAGACTGTAATATACAAATATTATATTTCAAACGACAACACTGAAAGCCTTTAAAGTTGAAAGCCATGCCATGTGCTCTGACGATCCTTTCTCCCTTCATACAAAGGCCAGGAAAGATGTCTCTGGTGACAATATTCCCGCAAAATCAGTGACGAATACCAAGAACCTTGGGTTACGTAACTTACGTTCAAACATATACACAAGACATACGTCACAGAAACCTATGCGCAGCTGTAATAATGAAGTGTTATATGCTGCAATATAACGTTGAATTGCATTTTTTTTTTTTGACAAGACAGAAAGAATGAAATATTAGCAAATATATGATGCCAAAATAGAAAAAAAAGGAACTTGGTGAAGAAAGCAGGAAGCGACAATGAAATATGGAAATACATACTAGAGAAATGGAAATACAGAAGCGAAAAAGAATAGGGTCATGTCAATAGGCGACCAAGTATGGCTACTTGTGAGTCGCCTGTTCAAATTGTGCAATTTAAAATTTTATTCGGCTTTGGTGCGGAGAGAAAAAAAAAATGAAAAAATAGTGGGTGGTGCAGCGCATATTCAGAGTGAAATAGTTCGTTTCATATGTTAGTTGTAGATCGAGGATGATACTATGACAGAACATTTTTAAGAAAACGTCTTAAATGACTGATAGAGTTGGAGTTATCTAGTATTTCAAGCGGCATAAGGAAAGTATTGTACAATTTTATCGATTGAAATCTTAATTGTTTTTGGCAGAGTGTGGTTCTACAAAGTGGGACATTGATTGAACGAGTTAATGATGCTCGGGTGGAAGACCAAGGAGCGTTGGAATTGTAATCTGTGAAATAATTCAAAATGTCAAGGAATGAGCGAGGGGAAAGAATTTTTATGCATTTAAAGATATATACTGAACATAGGTAAGTGAACAAATCGTCCATGTGGATGATTCTCAGAGTGCTGAAAAGGGGGCAAGTATGATCTCTGAATCCTGAATTGGTGATAATTCGGATTACTCTTTTCTGTAATATGGTTAATTTATTAATATGGCTGTGTGAGGCCTTACCCCATAAGAGGAAGCAGTAGGTCAAGTAGGGATATATCAAAAATTAATAGAGTATCATGAGGGTGTCTTGTTTGAGCGAGTGCTTTATTTTGTTAATTATTTCAATACTCTTTGCAATTTTGTTCGAAACGTGTGTTATGTGATTTGTCCATGTCAGTCTATCATCAATGATGACCCCCAAAAATCGTGCTGAATGTACTCGTTGAATCTCAGTGTTATTAATGGTAATGGGAATTGGGGATGAGTAGAGGTGTGGACCGAGAGTAAACAGCATACTGTATGTTTTTTGGATGTTTAAACTTAATTTGTTGGCAATGAGCCATTCATTAATTTTGGATAACTGGTGGTTAAATACCTCAGTCATATCATTTATATCAACTCCGGTCATGAAAAGACTAGTGTCATCGGCAAATACGATGGGGAAAATGTTTGTAAGAACGCTTGGGAGATCATTAATATATAATAAGAAAAGTAAAGGACCAAGCGTGGAGCCCTGTGGCACACCGCAGGATATTGATTTCATTTCTGAGAAACTACAGCCTATTTTAACACGTTGGCTTCGGTCATTGAGGTAACTCGTAAACCATTGATGCGCTATTCCTCTAATCCCATACTTGAATAATTTGGCCAAGAGAATATCGATATTTACGGTATCAAAAGCTTTTCTAAGATCTAAAAATACACCGATCACATTGCGCTTCATGTCCAACGCTGACGATAGCTCATCGAGAGCAGTTAATAGTGCCATTTTAGTGGAATAACCTCTACGGAAGTCGAATTGTTTGTTGAACAGTATCCTGTCTTCGGTTAGGTAGTTGTTGACTCTATTATACATTAGTTTCTCAAGGATTTGTGCGAATACTGGGAGTACAGAAATTGGTCGGTAGTTTCCCAAAGAAGTGGGATCACCGCCTTTAAATATGGGAGTGAGTGACATTTGTTTTTTTTCATGGCACATGGCACACTCCCCTGGATGAAGGGGAGTGTGCCATGTGCCGTAAAAGCCAAGTAAAGCATTATAAATTTCCTGTACAGTCTGCCAATGGAATCCCAGCTCGATGACCTGTGTGCGCACAATGAAATCACAACAACCACAACTATCATTGTGTTCACAATTATTGCGCTTCTTCCACTCAGGGACTCATGAAAGTTCCAATTTACTAATTTATTATAGTGATCACCTTTAAAAGTACATGCATACCTGAATCTGACAAGTGTGTGTGGCAATGATATATATATATATAGATGCGTCGGAATCAATCATTCGCTGTGCATGTACATAGACCTGTAATAATAATCAATCATGGTGCCGGTATATAGCACTGTGTTACCTTCAGGTGAGAGCATAATGTTCCACCTTGAAATAGAGCACACAATAGGCTTCTATCTTATAGCTTCCGATTGCGCAATCGAGTCTCAACGAACAAAAGCCCAATCTGCGTGAATCGATATGCAACACAGGCGTGTTCGATTATTCGGGGTCTGCCGTGGAATTGCATTTCTGATCACGAAGCAGAGGTTGAAACGAACCGCACCGATAGAACCTTTAAGCGTGAGATTGGTGTCTCGTTTCTTGCGTGTTGTCAGCATCGTGTTCTGTGCTGAATGAATCTAATCACAGACGCTCTGTTCGTGGTGCATGCTTCCAAAATGGCGGATACGCTGTGTTTCATTGTCGACGTGAAGCGATTTTGCATAGAATATAATGTATCTCTCTATTCTATAATCAGATGGCTCGAGTCGAGCTGCTATGGCCTGCTATGGATGTGTTCGCGGTTTTCCACCAAATGAGAAGGCTGGTGCAGGCTGCATCCCAGCCACTCTTCTAAGTCAGATCGCCACGTTCTCCTCGGTCTGCCCTCCTTTGCACAACTTCAACTCTGCCTTGCATTATTTTTATTTTTATTTTTCCGTGCCTTATGGCGTGGCTTGTGGCCAAAGAAGTTGAGTTTTCTTGTTGTAATATTTTTAGAGGAACATTATTATGTCTTGTTCCGAAACTATGAATTTAAAAAAAAAAAAATAATAAAACTAAAAAAATAAAACACATGATATTAATTCAGCGAAAAATCTGCAGTATATAATTATAGCATGCTGCCACCAATATGAAAAAAAAAAATAATACAATAAAAATAAAATAATACATGGTCAAGAACAATAAGGTTTTTTTTTCATTTTGCATTTTCCATGGCTATATTTGTAGCCATGCTGCTATCGACATGGAATCGTCTTGATGTTCCATATCCCTTGTCCTTACAAATTGTTCAATTTATCGGGTTGTCGCTTTTTTTTTTCTCACCATCGAACCGAACCTTTGTCAATAGCAAAATTTCAACACCATTCACTTGAGCATTGATCAACAAAGCAGCCACAATAAGACACTTTTCTGGCTTACCGGTACATAATGTGATAGATGCGACGAAATTTCATATACCGTTTATTATATTAGTCGATGACGAAAGAAAAAAGAAAAGATGACGCCAACATGATCCAGGTAAAATATACTGTGCATGCGATAGATGAGAGGAATCCGTGGAAATGGAGCATCATCACTAATTCAAAGGTGTTCTTCTGTTGATGGGCTTTTGTCGGTGTTGCTCAAGCATATTATACATGCATCCACGTCTGCTGTATGTTTTGCCGGCATCAGTGCATATTCGGCGCAATGCTCGTTCAGTGCTGCGAATGTCCACAACAAAATGACGCACGGTTGTTCAATCCATCTTTCGATTTTGTTTTCAATAATTTGAGAGCTACACCCTCTAATTATTGAAAACACGCCCTGTATTGAAATGAAATTGAAATATTCATAAAATCCTCATAAACCCCCGTCAATTCAGAAATCCATCATATAAGTGCCAAAATAGTCCCCTCGACTAATGCAATAACATTTATACCATATGCTTAAACATTTAATGCGCGAGAAGCTGCAACATATGTCGACGAAGTTTCAGACAACAATGTCTACAAAACATACAAACAACTTTACAGCTATATTGTGATCGCTGTATTCTTGAGACGTGGGTTTCTTTACTTCTTCGTAGCGAGCACAATGCAATAGCACGTGTGAACACGACATCGCGTCACGCGATGGATGATCGGATTCCAACATCACTCGTCACAGCCCTATAGTATCAACACCCAGTTGTACACACTTGTATACTGCGAATAGGATCCTGAGTTAAATTGCGAATATTTGGACAATAGACAAGGCATTAGATTGAGTCGGATAGAACAGATCCTAGAACTTAGTTCAATTTATGAAGCTCATATTTCTATTGGTGAAGATGGGAATAATTCGTTGTCGCTTGAGTGAAAATTATTTCATTTTTTCATTTCATTTATTACATTTAAAAACGCATTTTCAGCAATATCAAAGAACATTCAAATGCGCTGTATAAACAGAGGTAAAAAGGAAAATCATAAAATACTAGAAAATGCAATGTTAAAATATTAAGTTGGGCTTTAAAAGCATCAAGCGATTGCTAGTTCTGCAGGTTTGAAGGTAATTGGTTCCAAAGCATGGGTGCTTGGTGGGCGAATGTTCGGTAGCCATATGATTGAAGATTTAGGTACAGACAGCAATGTGAAGTTTGATGATCGAAGGTGGCGAGCAGGTGTATAAACATTGATGAGGAAGTAGATATATATGGTGGTGCTAAGTCACGCAGGGCTTTAAACGTAAGGACATTAATATTGAACATTATTCGAAATTTAATGGGTAGCCAATGTAGTTCTTTCAGCAGAGGGAGGGATGGCGAGTGTCTATTTGTCAACTCCCTAATATTATTATTATTAATTATTAATTTCTATCTCGCCAAGACGACTTCACTTGTGACTATTCAAGCGTCGATTTCAGACCATTTGCGCACACATTTAATCGGGCAAAACCAGCGAATTTTTTTTTCTTCTCCTTCCTCGACAAACGGAGAAAAGGAAGAAGGGGATAGGGACACGATGACATATTCCAACAGCCTGGAAGGCAGCTCAGACTAAATCACCCGATAGACAAGAACGTGATTTGTAACACGAGCAACACTCTTTTTTTAGACTCAACGGAGGGTGTAAATTAAAGACTTTTTTCCTGTCCGCATATGCACAAGACAGAGATCTCCATCACAAGATCACCCTCATCATCATCGTATTATGCCAAATATATATACTAGTACATGTGGTTCCATCTGTGCACCGACTCTTCTAGTCTCGGAGCTAACCCTAAAACCTCAGCAATCAGCTTTGTTGGTACAAAGAAATAGTACGATTATAAATGAATGCCCCATTTAACCCCCGGAATACGAATCTTGGAATTATTGTTCAGAAAGCTTTTAGCAGAGCACCAAAAGCGTCGAGTGCATGCGAGCAGCCTAAACCGCGCCCATAAGTGGACTCAGTAAATCGAAGATAAAGCGATCCCATGTATGTACTACTGATCTGTGAGGGTTTTTTTTAAGCGAAAACGACGCATGAAACCAATGAAAGCAATCTTGTACATGATCATGGGATGAACGAAAACGCTATTTCTCAAGTTATTGATAGATGCCGCAGACCACCTGGTTACAGCTATAGCTATTAGCTACAAAAAAAAACTAAAAAACCCCAAGCCTGGTTATTGACCGTGCAATAATACCCAAGGACAAATCTCGGACGAACGAACGAATGCTGCGCAGGTTTACACTTGATATTTTTCACCTCATCTATTGCCTCCTTGGACTAAGAGTAGTTTTCCCTTTTTATTGATGGGTGACGACCACGTATTGTCCCTCAGGTCGTGACATCGAATGGGGATATTTAACTATGGATCCTAACTATTAAGACCTTCAACATTTCCCAATTTAAGCTGTCGCTTAGTCTATGTAACAACTGAACTCCCTTCACGCCAATACCAGTGCTCATTTAATTCATTGCATATACTATGATTTGCACATTATTGCGTAGCATCCACCAAAAAGATAATAATTATTAAAGGGTCTCTAATTATAACCAGCTAAATCAATCAGATTTGTATTCGTAAATAGAAATACACAACATCGAGGAGTCTAAACGAATCATTATTATTGTGATTATGCAGCCAGATCAGGTGGGAATAAGCAGTGGCACACGCCGCACATCACAAAATATTGATAGAAACATAAATACACAATGTACATAAATCACAAAACCAGGAATATGCGGATGATGTGTCGCTCGCCATCAACCAATCATACCCAGCGTTATATCAATAGAGAGTAGGTACAATATAAATAATCACAGACGATAAAATTGGCGCATTGACGTCAATAAAAACCCTTGGATCGTTCACCTGACAAGCAAAGAGAGTCTAAGTTTGAGATCTTTTGAAATTTGAAAGGCCTCTGATTATTATACAGTCAAAGCTCGTTATTACAAACCTTCACGTGATACGTGATGGGATTTTACGGCTCAACCCAAACCAATCGGATGATACGGGCGCCAGAACAGAAAGCCTGGGACCGGGGTTTCCCCCTACTCTTATCGATAAATCCCAAGGGTTCTTTATCCTGCATACCACCATAGACAGTAGCACACAGAGCCCAGCCTTGTTACGCAGTTGGGCAGCACTGCAGAGTCACCGAAGAATTACAATTATAACGGATTACAATTATAATTCACAATCATAACGCCAGTGGCCTGATCGGGTCTCGAACCCGGGACATCGACCCGCACGGTCGGCATAGGATTGCAGTCACCGCAGTTAAACCGATTGAGCCATTCGGTGCCCCTTACGAACCTTCATGGGCTATAAAAATTAGTTCGTAATATCATTAATTAGTTCTATATGAGGAGTACATGTATAGCGTATGTTTTCAGGGCAACGCCCTAACAGGTCATTATTGGCAGAACCCGGCAGATAAATGGGTTGCTGTATTCTGAGCCCAACTCCCTTTGATCATACGCAGAGAGCTTGCCAGTAAATATGAATGATTGAATTTGCCACGTGCATGTAAATTGTCTGATCCAGCAATGCGTTTATAGGCGCAGTTTATGCTGCGACCTCCCTGAGCCGGATTACCTCAAGATTCAATACTTGTATTAAGCAAATATAACACGTGAAGCGCAAATACGAATCACATGGCCCTAAAATGTGGACATGCAGCATGCTGAAGAAACTTGTAGGATTGATCGAGGCATCTGCCTGTGTTTATGTCACCGGATTCAAAGAGAGCTGATATTTGGTGTATTTAGCCAGATTTTTCTTCTCCTCAGTTCTCACCGAACAACCGAACTTCTGATTCAGCCGCACCTCTTTTCAATCTCTAGAAAATAGTCAAAATACTCAACACAAGCCTCAACAATCTTTAGGGGATCCTAATAACAACTTGGTATAGATCGTTCACCAGAACTCATTACACGCATAGAGCTCTTCTCTTTGAAGCAGATAAACAATGCACATTGCTTTTGCACTTTCACAATAACGAGAATAACATTTTATGAAACAAATCCAAGAACATACTTTAGATCTGCCACGAAAATTTTCCCGGGAAACGAACGAGAATACAGATAAAACATGCATCAAAAGATGAAGCAAACCACGAGAAGACAAAACCTCTGGCTGAATGTGAGAGGATGACGCAATTAGGAAGATGGCGGATGACGCCATGCGCCGCATGCGGGTATAGTACACCAAAGCACCTTGGTCCTTACACCTCTTGCATGCATCCATCGCACCACAGAATGGCGCTTTCATGTCAACAACTTAGCCTGAAGAAATCATGAGCGCAGCACAACTCATTCATTTATTGATTCTCGCCATCTGGCGGATATAATGGCGATTATGATGAAGTTTTGTGGCGTGGTTATCAACTAGCTCATATCAAATTCTTCAAAGTGGAGATGTTTACATTGTTTACATTGCTGAATTGTGTATAATGTATAGTCGTAATTCTAATTTGGTTAACAAATCACAATTCGGTTTAAGAATACTGTGAATATTCGGTTACACTTAAGGTGTCAGACATTGCATGCCAAAAGTGGAAATCAGTTAAAATATCGGATCAGGTTATGCAATACCGGCTTTTAGGAGCTGTGTGTGCCAAGTAAATCTAGGGTATTATGTAAGGGGTTAAGCCTGGAATTGCGGTCTAATGAAAGCAGGATTAAGGAATTCTGATATATATGTATATTAGGGCCTGGGAAACACAACCTGGCTCCACATAAAATCATTTAGGTTCCAAATGATTATAAATTTTAAGACAACCAAATTAAGAAGGGTGAAAAAGGTCTGAGGACTGGGAAGGTTAACTTTTATATATCTGCAAAGCATGCAAGAGGGGCTGTGCATATTACAGATTAAATCAAGGAGTGTCTGAAATTAGCAACTTATTAAATTAATCAATCAGCAAAACACATGTATCAACTAATTGCAGTAAAATTAAATTCAAGGTAAAGTCCCAGCTATAGCCCTGAATATGATTCTTGCATAAAGTATATGTTCAGTACGTGCAAAGAATTGTGACAAAAAAACATATAACGCAATTACCATCATAAGTATACAACATGTAATCTATTTCCATCTATGACTGGTGAACATATACTTTTCAAGAATTCCGATTTTTCTAACATAATTAACACACGTATTATCAAATATTTAATAATCATAAACAAAAATAACAAAATTAAATTCATTTCAAAGAACTCACCAAAGATGAAAATTATTTTAGGTGTTGTATCAAGCTTCTTAACTTCTGGTCCGATGCGAACACTTATTTTCGGCCGTCGGTCATAGTTTCCTTGACCAATGGGGTGAACCCCCTTTTCCGAGCTGCCGCCACAACCCATTATCCAAAGGTCTCAACACAAAATTGTAACATCAGAAACGTATATCCAGATGAATCCATTCAATCCTTGTAGCAGTCATGACAACGGCAGAGACGTTATCAAGGTGATTAACTGGAATTGCCGCCTATAGCCCGTTGATGAGTGGTAATGGAAAAGGGACTTGTATAGCGATAACACTGACAGCAATGTGACTGTCAAGGCTTAAAAGCTGCGAGTCAACACATCGAGCGATACATGATCGCATAAATCGAATCAACTGGCCGTGCGAAGAAAACAATGTATATGCATTCACAGATATTGAAGAGTCACAGCTCTGTTCGGCCTGGTGCCTTCTTGTCGCACAAATCGATAATCTATTTTTCCCTTCTCGTCTTGATGATGCGATGCGGTCGCCATGGAAGTCACTTCGCCTACACATGCAGATGCTTCGACAGAGAACGTTTTTATTGGCGAATTGTGGATTTTAAAGGATTAATTAACATATTTTGAAGATTTAAAGATTCTTAATTTCCTTTTCAAATGTCAAATACAGTGAAAATGCAAAATATGTGAATTATTATCCTATTTTGCAAATCAACAAGCAGACGATAAATTTTACGGAAAGAAAGTTACGCATTTACCAGACGGATTTTGCGATTGGCAGGAGATGCGTTATGATTTCAGGTGTTCCAGTTGGTACGTATATTTGAAAATGAGTGAATTGATGCCCAATAGCGATCGTTTGACCCCCGACACATCACTGATGAGATAAAGATATACCTAAAAATATCGCTAACAAAGAGCAAGCCTCTCTTCCAACTTTCTCAACACTCACATCACGTGTGGGCAGCTGAATTATCGTTTTTAATGGTTGCTATTATGGTTGATAAAAGTGAGCAGAACTTAACAATGTCCATGAGAAAAGTGGAAATAATCCTTACAACTGAATGAAAGCTGAATTAACATGTACCAAATCAATTTATTATATGCAATAATAAAATCTTTGCCACCACAAAAAAAAATATATATAAATATATTTCAGAATAGAATACTTCACAAATGTTTCTTGCACCAATGTATGAACGTATAAAAAATGCATAAACGGCAAAGCAAAAAAAGAACTTCAGATAAAACTTTATTCACTTCCGAGATTCCAGAGTCTTGCGTGCCATTTCAAGCGCTCCTTTATAGGTCTCATTGCCTCCAATGAATCCATTTGTGTGCACAAAGATGCAGCCGTCAATGCCACTCAACTCAGACAGCTGTGCGTCACGAATCCCGCACCAAGCTTCAAGCAAGGACAATCTGAAAAGAAAACCAGAAAAATTACCCAATGAAAATATTACTGGAATAAAATAAACCATAAACCCGGTCATTTTTCTTCACCTGCTATATCCTTCATACCTGATACATTGTATTATTACGATGTATATAGATACAGTATATTAAATTAGATCTGAAATTCAGGCATTTTAATTTTTGTAAACTCTCACTGACCTGTTTTCAAAACCACCAAGTACTTTGGGAACACACTGCACACGCCACTTATTGTTGGAGTCAGCGTACAAAGTGAATTTCACTTGTGGATTCAGACCCATCTCAGCCTCCAATGCATGCAAATGATCTTTCCATGGGCAGCCTCCACTCTCCAACTTAATAATCTCACCACTTGAATCAACCTGAAAGTACTCATTCATTTACATGTAATCAGCAATCTCCAAAGAATATTATCACATCCATCTTTGTAATAAGAAGAGAATATTTTTAAAAGGTGATATTTTGAAAAAATTTAGTTCAGGTAGAGCATTCTTGTGGGCCTGCCTAGTTTGAGCATTTATCCAGATTTTTTTTTTGATAACCTATGTGTGACAAGATGGCCTGGAAACCCACCTGGTGTCTGCTTTTCAAAGCATGCTCAACAATGGAACGAGCAGGCAGCCAGGAATGGCAGTAGAAATCAACACGGTCTTTGAACTCAGTGCCAACCAAGCGCATAGCAGAATTGAACCTATGCTGTGTAAGAAAAAAGAAAAAAAAAAACATGAAAATATTGATCAAATTACCTTCTGAAGAATGATATGGTATTCCAACTAATTATTGCTCTCAATTCAACAAAGGCAAAAGCAAATTTATATAATTATACTATGATAACATACAATTATTTCAGAAGATACCAGTAGAAAGGTCAACAAGATGTCGAAGGAACTCCGACCATGGTTAAATCGATAGGTAATACTGATTGGACGTGATTGGTGATACATGTACTAAATGACACCAGTTGTCAAAAATACAAAAATATTATTTACATGTTACCTGAGTTTAAAATCATGATAATTGTTGTACAAAGGTTACATTAACGAAATGTGAAAAACAAAAGTAATGTTAGAAATTTTTCAGAAGTTGGATTTGAACGGGCAACCTCAGATTCTCTGGTAGACCACCTGGCCACCAAACCACAAAGTCATACGAGCAACATAACAGTGACATAGGACAGTGAAACAAGACAGGCACACAGACCAGTGACACATGATGGTTTGTAGTGTAAGTGTAAGTGAGGATGAAAGTGAGTACTAAGTGAGTGAGTTTGTAAATGACTAAGTGAGGGAGGGTGAGGTTGTATGAGTAAATGTAGGTAATGGTGATAGTTTTGCAATGTAATGGCACAGAGGAAGAATAATGAGTGGACATGTCACGTGAATACCAGTCCCAGCTTAACATGTGTTTCCCTATACCTGGCTGAGAAAATGACCGAAAATCGCTGTTAACATGGTCATATCATTTTATTCAGAGAGTGAGAGCTTAAAAATTTCCAAGATAGAGAGAGACAAGCTCAGGCAACTATCATGAACATGAAAATTTCTATGTGTATAATTGCAATTGACTTTTGTCAAACATTATCAGAAACTTTTTCCTTTTTTAAGCGATTGCAGCTGTCCCCACGCCAAGTCCACAAAAAATGTCCTTGGGTGAGAATCGAAACTGGATGTCTCACTAGTTCAAAACTCTACAACTCTGCCATTCTCATGCTGTTAAAGACTGCTGTTCAAGGGGTTTTTTTGCAATTACCAGAACTGATTGTCATGTAACTCGTTATCAGCTAGTGATAGTCAAAAATTTGTTGGCATCTAAGTTTTAGATCACATTTGTACACATCTAATGGCGAAAAGATTTTACTTGTAAATGTTTATAGTTAACGAGCTGTGATTAGTTGAAAATTAGGGTTCTTAATTAAACCACGGGAATTATGTCCCATGAATCCTGATTTTTGTAGTTTTATGACGGTTACTGGAAATGCTACAGCCCCACTAAGGAATTTAAAATTGTGCACATTGTTGGTTTGCATTGAATGGTGAAAACTTTATTGAAAACCGAGCTGTATTCAAATATTTATGAACATGAGTAGATTGTTCATATAACTGGCTCATTTATGAGAATGAGTAGATTCTTCATTTACCATATTGACTCCATTACAAGCGCAGTGCGTTAAGGCAGAGGCTGAGAACATGTCAGCCTGACTCCGAATACAACCCCACTCCACAAACGTCACCTTGTAAAGGAGGGGGAAGAGGGTCAGCACGTGGCCCACTGTTATGTAATGCTTAAAACAACAGTCTGCATAGTAGAAGAACCTGCACGGCTTCGGGTGACAGCTCAATGATAGATTCTAGTACTCGGGATGAGTATTTATGGTTCAATGCTTGGGAATATAACTACAGTGTAAGTCGTCAGCAGGAGCGAAATGCTTTGCATTAAAACGATGACCTACATACATGTAGCACATGGCTCGATCTGAGCATTGAGTGCATACCTCAGCTGCCAAAGCTACATGCAATAAAGTAAACAGCCTCATGAAGTCAAAGTTGGTGATACTGTACGAGCCTACGAGGTAATATTCAGCCATACAGTTGGGAAAAAAACGCATCCTGCGCTGATAAGGAATTTGCCTCTTCGTGAAATCGACAAGCGGCAGATTGTCATGTGCGTTGCCTTTTGAAACATGAATGTACAGTGTATCCTGTAAGTAACTTTGTCACATGCCCGGGGTGGGCAGGACACACATTCTCCGTCTAATTGGCCAGCATCGCGATCCAGTCCCTGTAGTAGGCAGCCTTGTGGGCTAGCCAAAGAATGACGAACTGCTCTGGATACGTGAAGTGGCCGCTAGTCGACGGACAACTCCCCGATGGTTTGGGGACAGGGGTAACTGTGACAACTTGTTAAAAACAACTTCATGTTAGTGGCTGGCTTCGAACCTCTAGTGGCCAGCGCCAAGCCCTTTCGAGGCGAGCACGCTAACCACTCGGCCACCACCTCTCCTGAAATCTGAATTCAATGCACAGTGTAACGAAGTTTCAGTGTATAAATAAGTAAAATAACTATGTTCTGGTGCATCAAAACAAAAGCATGAACAAACACACAAACGAAGACTAGTGATTTACCCATAACAGAAAGAATAAAACAAACCTTTTCCATTTCAGGACTGGAGTCATCATTCCATCGTGGGTTCAAATAACCAACTCTGGAACTGAGATTGCTGCTGATGGAATACCTGCGCAAAAAAAATTTTTTTTAAAAAAACTTAGTCTCAATACATTCACAGATGATCATTATGTTGTAGTGAAGATAGGAGTACTTGTCAATGAAAATAAAACAAATAATTGACAATGAACATTCAATTGAATGCAGGAACCTGCTCGTGTGAGCATGTTTCTCCACATCAGACATGGATTTAGAGGTTGCACAACAAACCCGCATAGAAAATAACTTTCTGTAAAACATGGCTTTGAAGTTTTCCCAGGGTGGCGCCGAAAGTCAGTGGCTACGTGAGACTTCAAAGAGGCTATCTCAAGGTGTTGTCAATTGCAATGACGAGAAAGAAAAGCAGTGTAGACGTGTAGTGATAGAAGCGCCAATCATCATTATTCCCAAATTAGCTTGCTTTGAAGTAACTGCTAATCGCTTCACTGCATTTGTTTGTGTTTGTTGCAGTGATGTTACATAACCAATTAGTAACTGCTGTGTCAACGCCGCAATTATAATGCTGTGATTATTATAATAAATATATGGAAGATGAGCTCGATGAATAATATGAAGAAATGTCGTGTAAACGTACAATGCACTTAGTCAATGTCTACCAAAATTACAGAGATGATGCAACAGTGGTTCTTGTATGCGCCTATGGCTTTAACCCCAAAAGACAAGAATTTCGCCTTTGGAGCTCAAGCATTGGGCGTGAAAAGAGGGTGATCGCCTTCTTTTGTGGCGATTGTGTTAAATTAATAATAACCATTCTGTTTTAATTAAATAAAAAAAAAGAAATGCAGACCTTGGTTCACCATCGCACTGACTTATTCCGTTGTCAATCGCATCAACTTCCTCCACAAACGTCTCATATATTTTGTCATAAATTGTGCCGGTGACCTTATCCTCTTCTTTTGACCCTAACATCTGAGCAATCAACTGACGGCCGTAGTGTAAGTACACGAGTCCAGCGCTGCTCAACTTGGTGGTCCACTTCTTCTCAGGCGATAATGAACTCATTGACTCGGCAAATGACCTTGGTAATTATAATTATTATATGGTATGGAATAGCATGTTGATAATACCAACCTCTGGTGGTGATCGTATCGCTTGGCTGCATGATCATAAACACCACCGACATCAACAACAATATCGCAAGTCTCCAGTAACTTCGGATCTCTCGTTCTGAAATTAAACCAGATTTAGAAATATTCAACACATTGGCTTCCTTCATTAGCTCCCATTCAATGATGAAACAAGCCAATACTGAGGAAATGCAACATAATATTCAACAGTGGATGATTCATCATCTCTTTCACCTGATGATCTCAGCATCTTTGTAGATCGGCAGTTCCTTGAGCATGAAGCAAGCAAGGACCTCATCGCAGTGAAAGGCTCCATTATGAGTTCCGATCTTCATGTTTGTGCAGATCTTTTTAGCGACAGGTTCAGTACTCATGCTTCTCACCGCAACAGCTGAAATGGAAGAACTCATTTATTACACCAAAATGTGCTTTGATCTGAAACCATATTGGGCGTGGTAAAATAGATCATTTTCGGTTAAGTAGTTTAAGTACAGTAGTACCTGCAACTAATGAACACACCTCTAGCAAACAGTCCTCTCTAACAAACGATATTCTTTGGACGCAACTCACTCCCATGTTAACCAATAGGAAATCACTCCTGAGCAGCGAACATCCCGAAAAGCAAACAACGAACACCCCCCTCAGAAATAAAATATTATAATTTTACTTTTTTCAATTAAAAGATAATAAAATCTTATGGCAAATACACACAGTACACTATTAACGATGTTCTACGATGTTTAGCGGGTATATAGGTTGCTGTAATTATACATGCGAGCTGCTGTTGTGTGCCTGTTCGCAAAGCTAGCATGCAAAGCTAGCATGAGTTACCATAGTGACCTAATTTTACCCAACCTTGGCTAATGAACACCCCCGAACTACGAACACTTTTTCCTGGATCCACCACTGTTCGTTATTCGCAGGTATTATTGTACCTGTAACCTTTAGGACTTTTGTAGTTGGTCATGTATTGCTTTTTCAAAAATGTTCTTAAAGGCAGGGAGAAGGGGAAGGGATATTGGACCATATTAAAATTACCTAATATGGCTTCTTCTTTTTTTTCTTTTTTTCTTTTTGTGGATTACAATTAGTTGGGCAATTTTTAGCAGGTCTGGGAATTTTCCCCTTTTGAGAGACAGGTTTTTAATGCAACCTTACAAAGACGGGCCACAAGGCAGCTGGCAGAGCTAAGAGTAGCTCCCCAAGCTGTAGCGTTGCGTATACACTTCCTAGGCTAGTGTAGACGCAGAGACGTTTCCCCAGAGGCTAGTGCAGCCTTCCCCTCTGGGGAAACGTTTCCCCTCTGGGAAACTACTCTGCGTCTACTCTGCGTCTAGCCTGTAGGAACTGCTCCGCTACCCTTGTAACCCTTGGGTTGGGGAGCTAAGCTAAGAGAGAAGCCCCATGTAGAGATAACAGATAACAGATGGGTAATGTGTACGAGGGAATTAATTTAATTTTGAGTTTAAGGACAAAATGAATTAGTAGGATGGCTGAGATGTATAACATACAACAAAAGAAGCTGATTCGCGATGCACAGAAGACAGCAAGCGGCATGAAAGGAAAATGTAGGTCAATGCATCAGTATTCGCTCCCATTGGAAGAGAGGATGATACTTTTAAATTGATAAATATTCAAAAATTTGCTAATTTTGCATTAAAAATTGCATATAGTCACCTTAGAGGCTTTTAAAAATGTATACAAAATTATATCATTGTGTCTAAATCTGTCTATTCTTTATAACTTTAGGAATAGCTGAAAATAAGTGTGAAGCAATGAATGATAAGTTCATCCCCGGTTCGAAACTGAAAAAGAAAGTGAAAATTGGGTCGAGGCGTGTTCGTTCGATGTACCTATTCAGCGCTTACAGCTGACTGAAAAAGTGCTGCCGAGAAAGCCTGCCGCTCATGAGGCCTGCCCCCGAGGGAGCGGTGTGTCTTTTTGCAAGTGGCATGGGGGAAGAGAAGAATAAATCAAAAAGGGTGAAAGAAGTTAACATTAAGCCATTAAGCCGTAACCTTTTCAATAATAATATAAAAAAATTCAGCAAGTATAGGTTTATTTATCAACATTGGGAATAAATTGTTATACAGCTGCATTCTACATGTCAGAGTGATTATGTATACAGGATACAAATTTTAAAAATAATTATAATGCTTAGGAATGTGTCCTATTATGGAAGGAGTCAACTTGTACGAATTTCATCGAAAACCTTCATAAGCTTCTATTGTATACATGGCCATGTATAAATGATGCGACCATGCATGGTGCAATTACATTTTACTAGTATACTTAAGTTGCAAAAGTGCATGCTGGAACAATATCCTCCACATTGTCCCTGACTACGTGCATGCGGTTAAATGAACATTTACATGCATAAGTGGAAAATGATCTCTCGGAACTTCGGAAGGTGCTGATGTCTGTGGGCAACTGGCCATTATGCAAGTGACACAATCAACTCCATAGAAGTATCACAATGCACCGTTCGTATAGGCTGAAACCTGGTTAAGAGAGGGTGATGTGAACAATATCGCAGTCGGGGACATGACACCAAATGGCTTCTCCTGTAAGCACATCCCTCGCAGCACTCCAAAGCGTGGAGGTGGGCTCGCTCTCATCCATGCATCTTCAATCGCCACAAAACCTCTACGCAAGATTTTATACAACTCCTTCGAGTGTTTCATCACCTCTCTCACAGTGAGAAACACGTCCATCTGTGTCGTCGCAGTGTACAGGCCTCCCAACTGTTCACAGCCAGCTTTCCCATCTAATTTCTCTGATCTCCTTGGCAACGTTATCGCCGAATTCAGTAACATTGTGATTATGGCGATTTTAATATCAATGTCGCTTCACCGTCTCCATATGCAGACAGGCTCAAGACCATCCTCTATGACTTCAATTTTCAACAGCATGTGACTGATGCAACACACGTCAATGGTCACACAATCGACCTAATCATAAGCCTTACCCACGAACACTTAAGCATCAAGGTGATCGATGTCGACAGGTCTGTGACATCCGACCATTTCGGCATTGTGTTCACCATTAACTGCCCAAAGCCCGCTCGAGAAAAACAAAAACTGAAAGTGCGGAAGTGGAAAAACGTGAACATCAGTGCCCTCGATGTGACCATTGCATCCCATATTCCTGCAATCGAGAGCGCACAGGATCCATTCGCCGCATACAACAACTGCTTGACTCAAGTTGTTGATGAATTCGCGCCTGAAACAACCATCGAGGTGACCAAAAAAACTGATACCCCATGGTACAATGCAGAGCTACGTCATTCAAAGACAGAGTGCAGGCGCTTAGAAAGGAAATGGCGGCGCACACAGCTGAAAATCGACCAGGAGATCTATCAAAAAAAATGCCGGTGTCTGCGGAGACTTTGAGACCGCATTAAAATGACCTATATATCATCAAAGCTACAGAATGACACTTCCACCAAAGACACGTACAACATCTTGAATCAGCTCCTGCACAAACAGTCCTCCTCACCACTCCCACGGCATGACGACGAAATCGAACTGGCAGAAACGTTTTCTAGTTTTTTCAGTGAAAAGATCGAACGTGTGAGAAGTGCGATTGGTGCTCATCCTGATCCTGATGTTACAATCGAACATCATTTGAGCACTGAAATCACTCCTCTGACCTCTTTCCGTCCAGTTTTGCGGGACTGGATCTCTAAGATGTTATCTTCCACAACCCCCAAGTCCTGCAATCTAGACCCAATTCCAACGGCGCTGCTCAGGAAGTGCCCATCAGCTGTGCCCCTGCTTTGCTTCACAATCAACTGGTCTCTCGCGAATTTCACCATGCAAGACAGCCACAAGATCACTCACGTGCGACCTCGCCTGAAAAAGACTTCCCTTGACCATGATCAGCTGAAAAACTATAGGCTGGTATCTAACCTCTCATTTATTTCCAAAATGACGGAAAAAGCTATAGTTGCTCAGCTCAAAGACCATTGCTTCGTCAACAACATCGATGTCCAAATGCAATCTGCATACAGAGCAGGACACTCAACAAAGACTGCCATGGTGCGCGTCCAGAATGACCTGTTGGATGTTGTGGACAGGGACGGCGGTGCAATACTTGTACTGCTTGACCTCTCGACACGCTTGACCACCCGCTCATTCTGCATGTTTTCAAGTACAACA
>KB296161.1:386585-407173 GCA_000328365.1 Capitella teleta | reverse complement strand
GAAAGTTGTTAAGTTTGAGGTATGATGGGACGCAGCCCTGTCAAAATCAGTATTGAGATCTCCTCCTAATATAATACCATCAACATTTTGAGGATAGTTTTGCAATAATCAAATTCACATTGTGTAAAACATTGAGGAACTCGGCTTGAGAATGGGCATTGTAGTTATCATCACATGGCATATACAAATTGATCAAAAGAAAGGAGCACGAATCATTCAAAGAGAGAACACAAGCATAAATTCGAATATTATCAATATCAAATACCGGGTGAATATTGTATATGGGCGACCGACCAGGAGTTCAGTTGCGTTCATTCCGGATTTCCCATACACGAAGGAATTGTCCATATCTTGTTGATGTCCACGAATATCATCTTCGTTCAACCAGTGTTCCTGCACAAGTAGCACGTTAATATCGTCCAGGTGTCTCTTCATGTACATTCTTCTGCCCCTAGCACATCCGTTCGCGTTGTATGTTGCAATTGTCAGATTAGCCATGCTTATGTGTTAGTTGTTTCTGCGGAAGAGCCGCTGTCTTCTGAATCCCTTCGTTCAGCGTCTGGTCTTTGATCTGAACCTCCTCTAAAGAATCTCCGAACGTAAATACCTTTTGGCCAGAAACTAGCATCGAGTACTGTATTAAGTTCCGCTTGCTTCACTTCAACTTTGAAGCTAGCAAACGTTGCTTGAATGTTTGACACTTTTGCGACAGAACGGGGTGATACGTTTTTCGTGTGTAGATATTGCGTCATGGCCTCAGCTTCAGTACCTTTCTGTACTCGATAAACAAAGATATCCCGGCTAGACTCTGGCGCTCCCTGTAAACCAGAAGTTGCTTTGGTGAGTACCTTTGTACCAACGATTCTCTTCCTGTTGCATTTTTTCCCTTGAACTTTGGAAAAACCCTCATCAACATTGTTCTGTGGTCGTGTATCAGGCGCGTGCACTTCATGAGACGCTGGTGGGGTAGGATCAGAGTTGATCTGAGTTCTCGGTCTGCATGGAAGCATTGAAGCTGCTCGTGGTTGGGCAGCCACCTCAGCATATTCTCGGCGAGCCGTGGATTGCGATGCTATCGACCCCTCCATTGCCCTCACCTTCTATTCCAGCTCATCCAGAGCAGAGAGCCTTTCCTCAAGCACACCCAACCTTTCGCACACAGAGAAGGGAAGCATTTCCTGTGGCGATGCTTTCGGAATTCGCTTGAGAGCAGCAGGGCTCACTGCAAATTCGGGCATTTAATGGTATTTCAGTATAATGCTATTTCATTCCCCTTGAATTTTTTTGGAGGATAATCTGCTCAATGCATCCTACTTTCTTTCTTCTTTCCACTGTATAAAAACTTGATAGTTTATTAAATAAAGTTTTATTCTGAAATATATTTGTTTCTCTCTGCAGCCTACAGTGATGGTGTGTACGCCATAGTGGCCACTCTGATTATCCTTGATATCTGGTTCGTATTCATACAACTTCTTCCTCTTAACTATATTTTTGTTCCCAAAGTGAGAGTAATATCCCCACCGACAAACTAGTCGAGGAATACGGGAGTCTGAACAGAGCCCTCGCGCGCTACAGCCAGGTGTATGTGGCATACGCCGGCACCTTCGTCACTGTCGGCCTCCTGTGGTACGTCCACCACACTCTCTTTCACGTGAGTTATGACGTGGGGCCTCAAAATACATCTCTCATTTCCACTCTTCACAGTACATTCGAGACCTGACAAAACTGTTAAATGTCATGAACAACTTGGTAAATGGTGTGCCTAATTACTGTACAGATTATGTATTCATATTTATCACTCCAGTGTTTGATGTGCATTGGAGGTATGCCACTGGCTTTCCAGCTGACCAGTCGCTATTATGAAAATGTGAGTAAAATATAGCACGCTATATTTGATTCCACCCCCTCTCCTGTCTCCCAACAGGAGTTGTATCGCGATGAGACGATCTCCATTCAGATCAACTGTGTGCTCATCTTTCTCGCTGGACTTGGTCAGATGATCATGTGGGTCACTGCCCTCTACTTCCAGTGAGTGATTGTTGTCCACTTTTGTGTCTGGCAATTAATCTCTCTCTTTTTCAGGGATCAGTATTTGCACACTGATGCTCACTTTGGAAACAAAGAACACGCTTACATCACAGCCAAACTGGCCGTTCTACCTCTCTTAAGGTCAGTGACCCTTAGGTTCAAGGAATTACTGTATAGTTCCAATTAAATGGGCAGTGTGCGGAGGTACAGGCTGAGAGTATGTCACTATCACTTCTCACTTCATAGTCTGCGTCGTGTGACAGTCAAGATACTTTGCGTAGATATCTATTGTTCAATGCTTTGTATTTTATTTTCAACGTCAGATGTCACAGTTCAGAGCCGCTCTCTTTCTTGATCCAAGTCATTTATTATTACTGCAAATAAATCGTTTATACCAACTTCATGCTGATACTGCCTTATGGTGGCTCTTTGTCTTAAAAGCTAGGTTTAGAGGGTGGGCATTTTACTTGCTGATAAAAATAGCCTGTCGCTAGTATGTGTTTACCCATAGGCTTGAATCATTTCACTGTTACTTGAGAATTCATTGCTGTACTATTTCATTCCAGTCTTTTTGTGTATTTTCTAAGTTTTGCTTCATTTGCTGTGAAGACACAAGCGTTTGAAGGGGTCAGTATGGATTTTGAAAAATTAATATTATTGCATACTTCTTTCATTTTTCAACAAGATGCAAATTGGAGCCATCGGAGTTTTTGTTATCTTGCAGTTGGCCTACATTGCTCATAAGGTATTTTCTTTCTTTTAATTTTGCATCCAGTGACGCCAGAAAAAAATAGCCATATTTCATTTAAATTTGACAAATTTTTTTCCCATATTTAGACTTTTAAAAACATTTACTTCTTATTGATGGTGTATCATGAAGAAAAACACCCAAGAAATAAACAGGAAACATGTCTCAAAGAAGACAAAAACTTACTTTTTTTCCAATGTTAGTAAGTCCTGATATTGAACCTTTTTTTTTTGTCTTCGCAGAAAGCTAGGCGTCGCTTGGCTCGATGCAGCGGTCTGGAGACAAGCACAGCGTTCTCAGGTACAAAATAACTTTGAACTTATTTGTACATTCACAAACTAATCAATTCACTATGCATTCAATAACTAATTACATTGAGTAACTATTAGTATGTGATATGAATCTCTTAAAACTTTGATCAAATCTCTGTAACCACATAATTAGGTTTATCCATTCCTTCCCTCACTTTATTTGCATGACAAAATCATCTGTTGATATTATTATCGATTATTTAATTCGCAGACGGTTCTCTGGATGGGTCCTCGTCACTTCCTCTCTGAAGTTCCCTTCCACGCCATCGTTAAGTGGAATCTCTGTTTACATCAATACTCAATTCTTCAATCTCATTATTTCATTTCGTATTTATACACAGTGTACTCTCTAAATAGTATTTCTACATTCAATAAAGAGTTTATCCTCTCTTTCGTGCAAAATAATTCATTTTTGTATTCTTCTTTCTTTGTGTTTAGATCTCATTTCAGTGACGAAGATTCTATCTCGGTAAATTATCTGTGCTTAAGCTCCTGGTATTGAATGGGTTGCAGAACTTGTGTTCGTGCAAAGGTTTCAAAATCCTGAAAGTCGAAACCTGATTCATAAAGATGTAGTGAATTAGTGATTAAGATACTTCAGAGCTGTGTACATATAGCTGAGTCGGGTGCTGTGTGTCACTGTCAATGGATGATTGGTTGTACTCCTGTACTACTATAGCCAGTGTAGGATAAACGCCCCCCCCCCTCCCCTTTCCCGGCCTGACGGCCCCGGTTGAAAACCTTGGCCCCAGCTTTCTGAAAATTCAACCGACACCTTTTGAACATGATAATGAGTTTAGGAGGAAATTATTGCGTTATGACTGCAATCATAACGCACTGGCATGAGTGGTGAACTGTCCCAATTTCTCAATGACCATTGACCTAAATATCTTGACTCAGCAGTGCTGTTGTCAAAGTGAAGAGAAGAGAAATCCATTTTCTGCATCGGATGTGCTGCCAGTGAGATAGAGTCAAGGTCTTCTCAGTCGATACCAATCCACCTTTTTCCGATTGAAGCTCATTCGAACTCAGAGTCTTCAATCTCGGCCTCCATTCTGAGACGTAAATGAGTCATTGCTAGTAAACCTTGGTTGACTCAGCGTGCATTTTGCTGTAGCTGTGCACTTGACTGGGGAGCGTGACCCCAGCGGTTTGGGGCTCTGGTTGCTTTCAGGACATCTCACAAACTTGGACAAAGATGATTTCTCTGTGAATGGTGATGGATGTGATGTTATCCGTGGGATATTCAACACCACTCTAAATAGGTAGGTTTTCTGTTTGTAGCTTACTAATTAAATATTATTAATTCGCTATTCAGTTCATCATTCATCATTTCCACAGGGAGTCTTACCAGTGGGCTCTGGATACATGGAATGCCTATGTAGCCTTCTAGATAGTATATAATAATATATATAGACAGAAAGCATTCACTGCATTGAGTTTTGTCCACATCTGCTCCCTCACTGGTAAGACTCCCTGTGATCATTTCATGACCACCATGATTATTTTCCGTTATCAAATTGTAGTATTTATACCGTACTGAATTAATATTAGAGTGATCTGCATACATGTATTATGATATGTAACTTTAAAAAGTGTGTACCCTTGCAAGCAGCAAATAAATTGTCCATACCTCAGTTTTTTCTCGGCTAGTGTGACTTATCCGTTATCGGATATCCTGTCTAGCTAATTCAATTTATTGAACCAGATAGCTAACTAAGTATTTTATTTACTGTTTTGTTAGGCCTATATAGACTCAATAGTTAATAACTTTTATAACTATGAGTTTACAAAACGGTAAATAATACTGAAGTTATAGAAGCTCAAGAGACGAGTGACAACCTATAATTTGGGGCCTTTTATCTGCAGTCTTGGCTAGACTATGTCCTACTCGGGACTTATTCATGGGGTTGTAACAATGTTTGGAAGGAGTTATAATGGGCAGGATATCATGTGACCGTGTTTTTCTGCCCCATATTTCCAGAATAGCTAATCTGCTTTATGTGCATATAGGAATTAGAATGATTTATACATTTAGATATTACTGGCTCACACGTGCATTGTTGCACACTTGCGCAAGATATCCTGAATCCAAATCTCTCTTTTATCTGTTTTCATCATTCGTGACACAGGTCGGCAATCTACTTAATCTTACAAAGATACTATGTCACAATGGACTTGTCACAGGTCATTCTGAGTATGCCTATCAGGATTTATCACTATCAGTCAACACATGATGATGAGTACTATTTGATTTAAATTCACTCATAGTGCACTTTGTGATAATTTTTCAAATGAGAAACTTCGAGCATAGATATACCTTGAAGCCGAATACAGAGCCAATGCATACTCCATTGCAGCAATAACTTCATTCAGCTGGTAAGCTCAATAACCTCACGCCCCTTCAGGCAGGTAATCGGTCAGCTACTGTCATGTGGATATATTCTCCATACCCAGCCTTTTTTAAACCAATGGCCATGCAGAAGATGCTTCAACGAAATATACAAACCCACCGTACATGGCACAAGTGAAGGAACATGGTGATAATACTTCCAGTGCTATAATATTTTAATTATAAATATAATGTTTAATTTGCAACAAGATCGCCATGTCTGTAGTCTAAAGTCCAAACTCCGATATCTGAAGCCGAAGGTTTGCCCATCATTAATTTTATTTTTATTTTAACTTTACCACAACTTCTACAAGTATAATGATCTCCTCTAATCCAAAGATCATCATACACAGTATATAAAATATGGTTAAAGTCATGAATTGTAATGTATGCAGTGACTGCCCTAGAATTCAATTGTCGCTTGATCAATATTCTATCCACTGTTAAAGTGTTAAAGCATAGCTGCTCTTGTGTCAAATATAGTAATTAATTTTCTGGGTGTGTTTCATTCTTATTGATATTTCACGCTGGAGAATGATGCATGCAAATTACTGTTCATTCTCTCGAGTAAATTGTGGCGTCCCTTCTTAGAACCCAGAGTCCATTATTGGTCACTATCTGTTTGTGTTTCAAGGTCATTTTCAGTTTTTCACGACCATGAGGTCAAAAATATTGAATCAAATCAATTCAAGGTACTATAATTTTATTATTCATTAACATCAATAATTTTATGTGTAGATGTACCGGTAATCAATACAATGCAGTCCTCCAAAATGGCATTTCCTAGTCTTCTTATGGATTATCCAAGTCATAAACGCACGCCATTCATTGTGAAAGATGTAATCATTGTAATGAATTACATAACTAAGCACTATTCTAAGTATTTCTAAGTTCTAACTACTAAATTACTGATACTCATTAGCTGCTGCTAAATTAATCCTTGGAATCCAGGAGGAGCTGGAACATTTACCTGTACATACCGTACACGCATGTATATGTTTTGGTGATTGTGCATGAATTAAGTCTGGCTGTCACGTGACCTGGTGAGCCAGCCACTAGACCGCCATTCGCACTTCTCACTGCTTACTCATTCATAATGGATTCCTTGAATTGCCTTCCTTCCTCCATTTCACAAGACCTATGTGCGTCTCCCTCCCTATACCTTTGCGAAATATTACCGTGCATAATTATAATAATATGTGTCGAGTATCTCATGTTATCGTTGTCAAAACAAAACCTTGTCATGTTTTTTTTTTTTTTTTTTTTTTTTTTTTTCGGGCAAGTAAAGAAAGACGCTGATCAATGAAACAATCCTTGACTTGGCCTAGTGCAGTGTATCACTCATATGCTGATATGCTTTCTCTTTTTGACGCTTTTTATTAATTGCAATTTGTGAAGTATTCTTCACCTGTATCGAGGTCACTTGTACTTTGAGGTCCGGTTCATCATTACTCCATATCTCCTCATTACATGCACTAATGCGGCACTTGGAATACCTGTGATAGCATGAGAGGCGGGAGTGACTCAGTACTCAGTACAAGTACTCCGGAAATACAATTCGAAAGTATAACTTCGCCAGAAATCACAGATTACGATACAATCTGGCATTCTCTCTCTTCAAAGTTTCTAAAGTTACCGGGTATGCAATACAGTAGACATTTTAACACCTATTTCAATGCACTGTTCCGACCTCATGCTATAGTAACTATAGAAGAAATATTTTAGAGCTTGCTGTGTTGATGATTACCAAACACTGTAGCAGGCCATAACGGCGTTTACTTGTGGATGAAGCGAGCGAATGAAGGAGGAGTTCTGAGGTTCATTGTGGAGAGGTTACCGACCTGCCCCGCGAATAGCGACGTATCCTCATCTATTCCTCCCAAATAGAACCTGCGTGAGCATCCTTCGAGGAAATGTCATTCGGATCATTTCAGAATATTCCAGAATCTTCCAGAAGACCCGCGATGCCCCTCCTCCCTTTCATTCAGCGCACAATTGGCGATAATCTCGAATCTCTCTCGCGTTGACTCGCTTGTAATTTCGCTATCTTTGCCCCATTCGTGTCTGCTGCTCTTGTGCAGCTTTTCGTTCGGCTAACAGAGCTTCTGTTCGCGTGATTTATTATTCGATATCATTGGCTGTAATTTGAGAGCCACATTGGGCCATTTATTTCTTTTCGTCTCGTTTTGTACTTTTCGGAAAGTTATTTGTCTCACGTTGATTGTGTATATTGGGTTGAAATATATGACATAGCGAGTTTATTGCTGCTCGTACTCAACAGAATGTCACACAAGTAACGATTACATCGAATTGCCTGTTGTCTCATCGTGTGTTCTATCCCCAGAGATTAGATATTTATCATGAGCGCATGACTTTGATGTATCAATTTGCTTAGTATTTACGATCATCCACCATTCTTCTCAGTATCAACTATCCGCCCTCTGAAACCTTTTCCTCAACATTTCCTATTTTCCATTTCTGATTAGTATACTGGTATGCATAATCCCTGACAACTGCGTAACATTTGGCCTAATTCAACAATAATTTTCAATCCTCAAATCAAGTATTTATGTCACGTGCATTTTTGCGTGACGTATGACGTAATCTGATATTCAAACCTTCCACACGAAGGCCTCGTATAACTTGGCATCAGTGTTTTGGCCCTTCTCCTATCACGTGACTGCATAGCATGTCTCCTTGTTGCATACGCACTGCTATGAGTCAAGTAGTACACCTTGCATTATTTTGCGAGATTAACATTCAAAAGAGCGCATCTGCGTTTCGTTGGCCTCATTCAATCATGGCCTGATCATTACAACACTCAGCCGAAATGGTCACATCTGGCATCATATATATAAACCCAAAACCGATATTGTTCCAACAAGGGGTTTTCTTTTTTCATATGCTACAGCCAGTATATTTTCAGTGTATCTTTGTTGGAGGTGTCATTCTTTGTTTAAAGTTTTTTAACCGTCTATTTTTGGCGATGTTATTTCGTGCAGCGAATGATTCTGTGAGCATTTTGCCTTAATTAGCAAACCCCATTTTACTGGCGTGTGGAGCTATAGCCGGGGGGGGGGGGGGGACCTCGAACCAATTTAATTATTCCTCTCTGCCTCGAAGCACCGAATGTCTGATGAATGAACTGCGAAGCTCACGACCTCATTACCCGCTTCTTTTGTGATCTGTGAACGCTAAACTTTTTTTTTTTTTTTTTTTTTAAGACCATCGTCGAGTATTTCTGTATTAATGTTATATCATTTTTGACATGCAATGTAGTTGGTACGTTTACTGCCCTCATGTGTTTATAAAGCGGTTGAAATCATTAAAGTTCTCCAGCGAGTGGCCAGCAAGCGATGACCATTGGATTTTATCAGCTTTTCTAGGTCATTCAGATGTTTTGGCCTATTTCGGTGCATTGTTGTCATGCACGTGTTACAATAATTATGGCTGAATTTGTATCCAAAGCAATGATGTCATTGAGTTGATTTCCCCTTTGTTATTATTTTAAGCTTTAAAAACAGTCGAAACATGTGCGAATTGCCACTGTGTGACTGTGGAAGATTGTTGTCAGAAGTTCAGAACAACAGCACTTAAGACGTTGGAGAAAGACTTACAACAGACAGGTTAATCAACACCTTCCTTTGACCTTGTGCTGACCAATTGTAGACCTTCAATTGCTTCCAGATGATTGGCCAAAGTGGCTGCGCGCGCTCAAGTTGTTCTCTGTGGTGAGGGCTGTAATCGCCTTCAGCGGAAGACACGAAATCGACGGTGATCGTTGAATCGCTGATCGATAGCTTCTTTCGGATTTATTGATTGTTTTTATTGATTCAAAATTGAAACTTTTGGGGGGGTTTTCGATACTGTTCATCCATTAGAAATTTAGAATCGTTATTGGATTAACAATAACATTATACGGCAGTTATTGAACTCTGGTGTGATTTCATCATGTGCGAAGTTCAACCTAAGAATCGAGTCACTGACTTTTTTTTTTTTATGGATTTATGATGTCGTCTATAACGATTAACGTTAATACTTTGGCTGTTAATCCGCCTGCGTCTGATGTCATCTGACCTCAGATTAGCATTCGTTCATTGACAATGGTTATTGATCATAATGCATATGGGTCAGTGGGATTTCCAGGTGTTTTAATTCACGTGTGATGTTCTGTTTGCAGCTGATGTGCCTCCGCCTCCGCCAGTTCTGCTGCAATGTCCTCCATGTCCTCCATGCACGCCATAACCTCCCACGATGACCCAGCGTCGCCCGTGGCCATCCTCAGCTCACCGCGTCCAAGCTCCAACATCCTCGCTCCGGGTGCAACCGGCACCGCCAACAGCGCTGCCGGCGCGTCCTCCACGTCGACCGGCAGCAGCAGACAACACAAGATGCGCGTCAACCTGCTCCTGGCCTTGGGCATCCTGCTCGGCCTCATGGGAGCGTCGCTGCTCGTCGCTTTCGGACTGTGGTACGTGAAGCCGTACATGCGCATCAGGGACATGCAGGGCGGCACGTGCACCACCCACGTCGCCTTCACCACCGACGAACTGGTCACCTGCACGTGTGCGCAGGACCGCAGTTCATCGTGTTTGTCGCAGTACCCTTGCCTCAAAGTCTGGGTGAACATTACGACTGAGGACGGTGTGCAGCTCGATAACGTCACTGTGTACGACTCGTACGAGACGTTCCAGTTCCAGCATCCCACTCTGCAGGTGATTATCCCCTCTCACTTGAACCCCTTCCGGTACAATGCTCGTGACTGATCATTGAGTCTGCGTGACGTCACGTCTGTGATGTCATTATAGGTGCCCACCACCCACCACCCCTGCCCCCTCTGATTCCCCAGGGTGCACTCAATCTGAGAATGTATCACAACCACCACATTGATTCTATCGATTCTATATGACCCGATGACCTCTTCTTTGGTGCACGTGCACTTAAAAGACACTTAAACCCATGCCTCTGGTGAAATCCTTTGTGTGCTGTGCTTTCGCTGCTTGTTTTCTGATCGAAAGCGTTCAGCGTCGAAGTCGATCGCGGTGGCACCTTAATTGCCGTCTGACAGTGTCTGCTGACGAGGTCTTTAATTAGCTATGCAGAACTCATTATGGTCGTCATTACAGTCATGTCTACACCTGTTCTTGATGACAAGTAATGCCCTTAGACACCTGTACACTAATGACAGCCTAATTAACATTCTACAATGTCTTATAATGCCAGAATACACGTGCACCGCTGTCACGGAATCAGCCTCGCAATTCTCGCTGTTAATAACAATTATGCTGTCGACTATTTAGTATTTATGCGCGCATGTCATCCCGGATGCGGCCTGGGGACAGGATCCGGGGCCGCTCAGGAACCAGGATGCTCTCGAATATTCGATACTCAGTGAGGACCGTGTCGAGTGAACGAGACACTTGAGAAGCGTATCAGCAACGCCCAATCTGTGTTTGGTGTTCATGTTTAGATCATCTCTTCTTTAATCAGCTTTGATGTGTTAAAAGCGTTCTGTTGTCAGTTATTGCGCAATCGAAAGCTAAAAGTAGTTCGTCTCTTTTGGGGTGCACGGGAATGCTTCCGCGGATTCATTCGCGTGCTTGTCTTGACTTGTAGCTCATCTGACAGGAAGAACTTTCGACTTTTTGTTTTGACCTTTTGGGTTGCAAATCGATTTTCCTTCAGGGCAACTCAATCATTTATAGATATTCTGCAAAGCGAGCCAGCACTTTTTTAATTCCTTTTATGCACCGACGTACCATGTGGCATGGTATAACACCCTCGCGTTTATTTGCTGCGTATTCCGTTATGTAATAATTTATTCAGGAATTTCTCTATAATTTCATAAATTTTACTTGATTTATTCAATTGTATCCTTATGTTAATGTTATATTGGAATTTCATTCATTTTATGCAATTACTCAAATAGCTTTAATTTCACTTTGGTTGTTTCGCTATGCGTCACTTTTGTAACGTTGCGTGTTTGAATAATTTAATTCATTGTCCCGAATTTTCACCTCGGCTCACACTTGCATTATGAAATTACTTTATATTATGTAATACAGGCAGGGAAAAAAATCGGATCAGAGTTCGATTAATAATCCACGGGATTTAGAATACAGGCCATGCATTCGCCTTAATTGACCCATCGTAATCTAAGAACGCATTTCACTTGATTAAGTGCCTCTCGAATCAGGACACGCTGTATCGTAATTGAGGTGTGAAGTTTTATGAAATATACAGGTCAAACTAAGGTCACGCTTTCTCGCCATCCCATTCGTCTTTGAAAAACGACTTCCGGTGTTGTGAAAATGTTCCCGGCTGGAAACCCTTTCCCTGCCGTAACTTTTGAGTTATTTATTATTCCCGTGGCGTGTGCCGCTCGAGGTCGTCTTATGGCAGTTTTATGAGTGAGCTGTGTTTCGGGCCAAATACCTTGAATGCTAACTCCTGACCGATGCCACTAACAGGTCAATAACCCCAACGCGGGTATGACGCGAATCACTCACCTCATGCTATCTGCAGGCTATTCTGTACTAGATTCATTGGAATTGATGTTCCTTTTTTCTTTCCACAGTGTTCATACCACAAATGCAGCCGCATCGCCGCACAGAACCTTCTGGCCGTCGAGCAGTTTGCGGAATCGCACGCGGGGATCGGCGACCGCTTCTGGTGCTACTTCCGTCCGTCTGACCCATCGTACGCCATCCTGGATTTGGTGAGCGCCTGGACGGTGGTGCATTGCATGCTGTGGCCGTCAGTGGCCCTCGTGACCGGACTGGTCATTCTGGTGCTGCATCTCAACATGGACACTGCCAAGTCAAAGCGCAAAAACAGCCATTTCAACTCGCTGGAGCGGCCCTGGCTCAGGCACACAGATCGCAACTATGTGAAGGTTTTGTCAGAAACATAGCTTCTGCCCGCTCCTGCTGCCCATACTCAAGTGCCAAAATTGAAAATGCAAAGGATTTGATTGCTGCTGCATTATTCAGTAGCTCATTTGCATACGGCTTATGAATATTCATTTTGGAGCCTTGTGCACTTCTATGATCAGTATTCTCTCGGCTGATGCTCTCCTTCATAACATCTCTCTCTCTCTCTTTTCCTCTCTTGTTCTCTCTCATTGTTTTATTTGTTCTAAATTGATTGTAACAGCAGGATGTGTGATAAACTTTTTGCTGTTTCTTTCAAAATTTAAGGAATCATTTTCACTTTCCCCTGTTCTTTAGGTTTTCATTTTCACTTCTCAATTTATTTATCGGTACATGTATTCGTAGTTTTTTGTGTGTGTTTGCTTTTTCTTTTTCCGCCGCTGGTCGCAACTCCTTTTGATATTGTGGTCAAAATACTTTTGTGCACCCATCCATTTCAAACAGATGATATTTACTTGTACGTGCATAAAGACTGATTCTAGCTTTGTTTACCCGGTAGGTTATTTTTAGTGGAGGTTATTTCCTCCCCAATTTTGTGCTGATTCAAGCTGATTCGGACGTTTTAATAATCTCAATGCGTTTCTGTTTTTTTTTTTTTTGGTCTGTTTAAATGTGGATCTATGATTACCGGTCCTTAAGGGTCTATTGTTCCTGCATTTTGATGAAAACGAGGTCCAAATATGATTATTCCCTTCATGAAATTGACTAGTTGAAAATTTTATTTGCAATAATTATATTTTGTGCTTTTTTTTATTTTTGTGTAATTTATTAATTTTCAAACCACCTTTTCCACCTTCATCTATAATCCAACTATTATTTCGATATTATAGCTACCACCAACCAGATAATTATAGATAGTATTCCCTTGTTGAAAAAATCCAAAACATGACATGACAATCTTATTCTTGTCTTTTTTTTTTCACTTTCTCTTTTCAACATCTTTTCTCAGGTCAGGCAAGTACAAAATAATGTACAACAGATCTCATCTGCTTTTTATATATTTTTTAGTTTCTTTTTTTTCGTTACAAAGGAATTCTTGTCTCTGATGCTTTGAGTCCTTATAAGAGCTAAGTTAATAAAATGACGTAATGCCTACTTGTGTAGCTACTGTCTGCAAACCCCTGCGATGAAGTTAAGAAGTGGTCCTTCTCTCACTTTGAGTTCTCTCTTCACACTGTTGTTTTCGCCATGTCTTGTCAGTAAATTAAACATTCTCTGTGATTCTAACAAACCCTGGGGTTCTAAAACCAAAAAAAATATTCGCTCCCGTGACTGGTGGGTGAGTGAGTTATTTGTGAGTATGTGTGAGTAGGGCTCCCCTGCAGATGTCTGTATTCAACTGTGCTTTGTAGCAGAAATTCCTTTCCTTTCGTCATGATGTCACGACATTTATGAGAAATAAATATTATAAACACTGAAATGTTTGCTCTTTCTTCAACTCCTCTCCAGTTGGGTCGATATAAATTTGTTTCTGTTACCTTCTCAAGAGATTTTATGATAAGGTATGTTTGGATATTTATATTTATGGAACCCGGATGTACTTATTGATAATTATGTTATCAAAATTTATACCAGTTCTCTGTGGTTTTGATTAAGGATAGTTCTGTGGGCTTTTTTCAATGTTCAGCTTATGATGGAGTGCCTCTAATGGCTAATTTAGTAATTTATCAAATAATTTTTCCTGTTCTAAGGGTTCTTTTCTATAGAACATTCAGGTGCGTAGTGTTGGTACAATTGTTCAACCTACTTGAGTCTGTCTGCGTTTGGATTCATTACACTGCGGGAGTGGCACGCGTGTTACATGCACTGCGAGCACAGTGGCGTTCTCCAAATTGAACGTTATGATAATCATACTTAACGGTGCCTTAGTGCGTTATGATTTACAACTCCCTCCGTGTCATATACTAGTATACCGGTATGCACTGGTATAATAATTATTATTATAATCTATGGTACTATGTACTAACTAGTATCACGGCTCACGCTAACGGTAAAAGGAAGCAGATCGTTGCAGCAGAACTGGACGATTTTGATGCTCAATTACTAGATTTCAAGAATTCTTCAGCAGTATAATTATTCGGAACTCGAACTCGGAAAATATAATATACGCTCTGAGTCCTGTCTACTGTCTGCAAACCCCTGCGATGAAGTTAAGAAGTGGTCCTTCTCTCACTTTGAGTTCTCTCTTCACACTGTTGTTTTCGCCATTCGCATATTATTTTTCGTGACTGTTTCCTTGTTTTATGTTCCTTTGCTGTTCTGTTTTTTTTTTGTTCTCTCATATATCAAAACTTGCAAAAGATTATTAGCAAATAAAATGCTATATATACAAACTCATACATGAAGCGCTAATTTATAGATGTATACCACTGGTGGTTCGAAGCCGGCCACCAACCTTGCGTTCTTGGGTAAGGCTAATACGGTTTACCTCCTCCGACCAAATAAGGCTTAGTTACTTCAGGATTCCAAGTTTTAATTATGACCCCACCAGAAGAAACAAAAATTACATTTGATTAAATCACAAGAGGATTCACTGTCTTTATCTTGTATGCGACCATTGCCGGTAGCACACAATGGGGGTGATGTCTCTGGGCTCAAGAGCGAATTTTCCTAATTCAAGACGGCCGGGCTCGAGCGCCAGTCCCAGCATAACATGTTTTTCCCCCGATACCTGGCTAAAAAATGCCTGAAAATCGCAGTTAACATCGTCATATCTTTTTACTCCAGAGAGCGACAGCTTAAAAATATACACGATACAGAGGCAACCATCATTAATACGTTAACCATCATTAATACGTTGTCGCTTTTTGGAAAAAATAGATATGACCGTGTTAAACGCAATATTTGGTCATTTCTCAGCTAGTACACAGGGGAAAGACATGTTAAGCGGGGACTGGCGCTAGAGCCCGACCGTGGCCAATTAAGAAAATTCGCTCGCAGGGCAAAAGACCGGTTTTCATGCGACATTTCTACTCCCAATATTATTCCTCTATGGTCTTACCCAATAATTTGGATATATTTTCATAGTTCAAGATTTATTCCATATTTACTAGAAAAAAGATTTATTCAAGAGAGAAATACAAAAATGAGATGAAACATTTCTAAAAGTACGAATGTACGAGCGCATCACGCAGAAGAGCGCATTGAAGCTGAGGGCAGAATCAGCTCCCAGCACAGTTCACACACAAATTACACTAATCACCGATTCATGTTATCAATAAGCGTTCCCTTCGGTCGCAACTTCTTAGCTTCCTCCGCCTGATTGGGAAAAAGAACAGAAAATATTTCAAATAATGTTGGCATACAATCAACTTAAAAGCACAGACCTCTTCCAGGAGCTTACGCTTCGTGAGTCCTCTACGCATGAGTTGTTTCTCGATAACCTTCGCATTTGCTGCGTATGATTCCGCAATCTCTTTCTGTAAAATAAAAATTCAGTTTCTGTTGGCGTGAATATTTGCATCACAGACCGCTTCCATCTCATCCTCCTCCTCATCCACAGTTGACACGGTAACAGAGCTGAACTTCCCCATGTCCTTGGTGCTTCTCTTCACCATGACCTGATAATGATGAATACTACAGTGAAGAGTTTGTTAAAGATGAAAAAAATTCTCCGACCTTCTTTGGTTCGGAGATCTGGCTGTATACGTCCTTTTTGACGCCTCCTTCTCCTAATTTTAATGCACCCTCAACAACAAAAGTCACAATGTTGTCATCTTTATGACGGTAATACAACCAGAGGGAGCAACTGTAATCACGAGAAAAAGCATACAACTTTCCATTCATAAAACATCATAAGACATGGCGCAAGATTCCCTCTCAATTTCAAAGCCCACTGAATGGGCAACCAGCAAAGTACAACGAACCTCTTGCACTTGAATCTGTACTGCCGCTCAATACCATCAGGTCTGGAGTTAAAAATATGCAAGATGAGAAAGAGTGACAAAAGGAGAGGACTGACCGCTTAAGGTAAACCGTTTCATCCATGTCGCACGTGATCTTGTGAGCATGTTTATTAGAGTCAACCACGCGAGCACCATCTCTGCTGCGCAATGGTAACTTCTCCAGGAGACAATCTGTGAAAGATGGAGGAAAATTCAGAAAGGACAACACACGCCATTCGCTTTACATCTTGGTACATCTGTTCACTGCTTTATGCAGCACAACTAAAACGTTGTTCCCTATGTCGAGGCCATTTCAAATCCCACCCGATCCCCTAACATTGAATTTTGCAAAGATGTGTCGAACTTCAATTAATCAAGAAGCTCTACAAGTCTACATATCGACATCATTTTCCGCTCCCATAGGTGACTCTCGCTAATTTACTGTCAAAGTCCGTCCAATTATACATACTGCAGTATATTTTTCATGCAGATCGAGGCTGTTATGATTTGATGACTTTGTAGAAGCTCAATGAAACACACAAGTCAATTGGGCTCTACTGAATTCACTGTCTTTATTGACGAGCATGCCTGGTATATATACTGGTTAGTGCAGACGGGAGATCCCCTGGGGGATCCCTGAGCGTATCTGCTCAATCACTGTTCAACATATGAATTTGTTCACGGTGCTTGAACGGGGCACTACAACTTATATGGATCAAAAAAATTAAAAATCGCAATTATTCAGGACCAAAATAATTAATGCACATGGGAGTAATGTCACTAGGTGAAACAGGGCACGCATGTAAGCCTTGGAAGCTCTTCTTCTGTCTTCATGCATTGCGGTTGCATGAGAATGCGTGCTGTCGGCACTAAAGTTCACCGAACGTCAGCGTTCCCCAGCATCGTCGTTAATATTACTTCAGCAAAAACTCCAAAAAACTCCACTGGGTACGCCTTAAGATCATTCTGACAACACCCTTGCATATCAAGATCATACACAGCATCAATGTATGTTTGACTTCGTCAAGTCTGAATGTTGACCCGAGTAGGCTATATGGGATTAATAAAAAATACTTTATATATCAAGACAGCCAGCTCGTGGTCTCTGCCTGATAATCATTTCATCATAACTCGGACTTCAGCTAATAAAGGTCGCCACAAGCATTGCTGTCTGAGCTAACCTCTGATTCACTAGCACATAAAACTACCGTATTGTCTTGCTAAGGCAGAGGCTGAGAGCATGTCAGTTTCACTGTATGTAGATGCCAATTCCACAAAAATCCCTTGTAAACCCGCGGAAGTCAGTGTGTGGCCCATATTTAAGTTAAAACAGATTGCATAGCCAGAAGAACCTGCATGGCGTCAGTTCAATAAAAGATAGGCCTACCCTATGCTTGCTACACTTATTCTGTTTACAGCATTAGAAATTGAGTGACACCAGCCATTAATGAATAAATCATGAATGAATAATATCATGATGAATAATATCATGAATAAATATTTTTTTTTATGATCAACAAGCAACTCAACAGCTTCAGCATAGAATGAGAGAGATGCGGGAGAATTGTTGAGTAGAAGTGGCAGCATACACAAATCGCTAATTTTCCCCAAAAAAACAAACCCTATTTTTGTCTCTACACCCCAAAAAATCATAGCACTCTATTTAGAGCAACGGAGGGACCCTCTCCCCAATTGCAGAATTTGGGGTCCGGGTAACGGGTTGATTCGGCAAGTGCTCTGCGGAGCCTGTTCAGGCTGTTGTACTTTCACCATTGCAAAATCCAGGATTATTCATCATCATCATCATCATATTGCAAAATCAGGATTATTGAGGATATCATCATCATGATGAAAATACACAATCACCAAGCCCTAGTAATAGTTTATTCACCTGTTCATTACCTAGTATCTACTGATAATTATAAACATTTACTAATATTGATCAACGTTCATTAATAATTCATGCTTTAACTAATTTTAAATTTAGTGTTTACCAAGAATGAGGGACATATGCCCGCAGAGGCAGTAGTACACATGCAGGGGCTTCTCCGCTTGGTATTCCTCTTGATCTCTGGTATCTGTACACACCACACTTTTTGATACAACTTTTGCCATGTTAAGTAAAGTTAAAATCAATAGGAAAATCCAATGAGTGATAAATTGAACGAAATATTGTGATTTTCAGACGTTCCGAGTTCTGTGCATGTGTACTTTTTTGGTGACGTCACAGATTTCTGCGTAGTAATTTCATGCACTGATATTGCTTCCCGATTCTGACATGTAGAATCATCTTATTGTAAATACAGAGCGGCCAAAAGTAGTCCATCTACTCCACGTTAAAGATCTCAATGCTTTTCAATGATGCTACCATTTCTGAGAAAGTGTTACATAACAGATCGCAATGTAAATATCACACAAAGAAACCACAAAAATACTTGGTATGGTTAGTTTAAAATGTCCTGCTGCTATTCGTATCATTTCTATTCCTATTTTTTTAACATTTATGCCGATATATATCTTGCATTGGAATAAGATTGATTAAAAGTTAGGAGATCAAGAGAAGAAACTTATCATTATTTGGATATATCTGCCAGGTATCATCAGTGGCGTATGTGTATCTTTGCTGGTGTTCATCTGTGAACCTCACAAACACTTCTCAGTCACTGATGACGCTCAGTTTATGAGCAGATTTGAACAGTCAGGTACACCTGGCATTTCTCTGGTTTCTTCGTCGACTGTTAATTCTTTCATATTCGATAGTTCTAGGGCCACCTTCTAGTCAAGTGTCGTTTGGGTGGCTGTTCAGGAATAAAGAATACTTTGGGATTCATGGAACGTAGAATTTGCAGGAACCCGGAACATGAGTTCTGGGGGGTTTGCTCCGGCTGGGTTCGGACTGAAAATCAGAATGAGAGTCTCATTTAAATAAAGAAATAAAAAAGAAATTTGATTTCATTTTGAATTATTGATGCAATAAAACTGAACACTGTGCAGTGTGCACACCAGACAAGCACTGGCAAACAGTACATGCATGCTGACAAGAGATAACATACATCACTAAAGCCCCTACGTATGAGGATGGAGGCATTATAGCCACGAAAGCTGAAAGTTTCTGAGTCAGCACCATTTAATTTAACTTTAACTGTCTTTGTTAGTTTGTTTCCTCCTGACTCGCCTTCGCCCGCATCAAGATTCGTTCCCAGTGATTCTGGTCATATTAATGAGGGAGTCGGATTAACAAATTCGCCTCAACTTCGGCTTCTATATGGTCTTTCTATTGAATGTAATTCAACCACAAAAATCGAACAACGTACAGACTGATTTTCCAATGTTGAACAAGTAAAGCTAAGTGAAATAATAAGATTAGAGTGTGAGCTTTATAAACTAAATTTCATTATAATTAATGAAATTAGAAGCTACAGGTGTACATGTATGTTTAACAGAAGAATTTATGCGTATAGTGACATTTTAAGCCATGTTCAAATTTAAGCCACAGTCCAGACAGCTCCTGCTCATCAAGATCATTGTACAATAATACTACAAAGTCTTTGAGCAGCATATCTGGTAAATCACCCAGCACAGAGTTAGCAGGAATACCACAAGCAACAACTTCTTGGTAGCTGGGTAGTAGCACCATGAGGTCATCATCTTGGTTGCCTTGGACTTCTGATAAGTAAGAAACCGCTCTCTTTCATCATCAATGGGGGTTAGCTAGCCTCCTCACGTTTTGATATTGAGACTTACCGGGAGTTTCGACAGCTTCTGTCTGTCAGCAATGAGAGTATTCAGCAGCTCTGACAGCTCCTGCTGGTCCATCCTTCTGTACCTGCACCACAACTTGTGCAAGATTGCACCAGCAATATACTGCAGGATGTCAGCTTGGGCATCATTGACCTCTGGAACTGCACGCGGCGTGTCGGTTGTCAGGCCTTTGATGAGGCAATCCTCACAGAATTGAAGGGCGATGAGATTGAATGTGGCCTTCTTCACTCCAAATTTTCTGCAGAATTACTTGTGCTGAGTCGATGCAAGGTAGGCATGGACGTCAGGCTATGGGCACTTTGGTCCAGCTATCAGCTTCCTAAAACGCTCCTGTAGAGGATCAAGCTCTCACAAATGGGTTGCAATGAAAAGAAATAAACAGGTCCTTCGATGTCATATGACCTACATTTAGATTTTACATTTAAATTTGATATTTTTTACAAGAAATGTTTCATAAATAAATCTATCATAATTATCATCTGATACAAGTATTAAGATTCAAGTGATGTCTGATGTCACACTCATTTTACT
>KB296161.1:327783-376193 GCA_000328365.1 Capitella teleta | reverse complement strand
CACTTTGCCATGCTGATATCTCAGCTGATGGTCCACGAGGTATCGTTTATAAACAAAGCAATAGAGCGTAACACAGCCGGGTCAAAGAGCGTGACATAATCGGGTCAACCTTTAGTGCACTCAATGCTCTCGACCTGAGTCAATAGCAGAATGAAATGGACACAGATGGCAGAAAGGTGTCCGGATAAGAACACCTTGTACTGACCCAGTGCCGCAGTATCCGGGCGTGAGGATGTCTTCTTCTGATTCCTGGTACTTTCATGCACCTGTAGTGCAAAATTTGGAGCAAAACTTTGAGAATTTGCTAACAAATTCAACGATAATGCGGGAGCCACTAGCGAAACGTGCACTGAAATAGCGATGTCTGCATCTTATGTAGGTTTTCTAGGTTTCGCCCAGGGAGCCAATGAGAACGAACCGTGTCCGAGCATTTGAGCTCGGATACCGCCGAGTTTAAGATCAGTGCAATCAAACAGGGGAAATATGTATCAGTTTCTAATACTGACAATCAGATGCATGCAATCGTGTTAGCCTTGAATCATGTGTTCGGTGGCCTTGGGGGAATTAGTGATCACAGTCTGTGGATCTTATCTTCACAAAGCGATAAAATTTGTTCTCAAGTTGATGTTGGTACTACATGTAGTGCATTAAGGCCAGATAGCGTGTTGTGAAGAATTTCACTTTAATTCATTTTCCTTTATTCCGCCCCTTCTTCAGTTTGTAGTTTCATGCAATGCACGTCATCGTATCTCGGCAATACATAATCGCTGCATGCATTACTGAGATACAATGCATGTGGTTGACCTCTCTGCCTTCCGATCCACATTTGCCGTACAGGCAGTCAATCCCACGAATCGACTAAGTTGATGTCACATGCCTCCTCCTCAGGTCGACGACGAAGTAACACTAGGTCCTGCAGCAGCCTGCTGGGTTTGAGTGACAATGGAAATGTGAAATACGTGAATGTAGCAAATTCCGGCAAATTTTCATTGTTATACTGATATTGAAATACAACTGTATGTGTTTAGGGAATTTAAAAGTATCATGGTTGTACATGTATTGTATAATATTATACACATATCTTCCACGCATTGACATCCCATACTACAGGTCTATTGAGTAAAGCAAATTTGTGCAAAGCTAACTTGAATTAAAACCGCGAGACCAGCTAGCGTTCAATTGATTAGGGTGGGCGGAAAATAAATTACAAAAGTAACCTTTGATCTTATTATGGCGATGACTGGCTCCTTTGATCTACCTTTAATGTCAAAGCAACCATTGAGCATTTTTGCCTAGTCAGCACTCGAGAAATGTGAAGATCGATTGAAGCAAATTGATTAATCATCCGCTCTGTCTGTGAACCCATCAATTGCAGTGCCACAGTATATGACTCGATCGGCATACAGTCCCCTCTGTTCAAGTGCATAAAAGTGCATGCCATATCTCCAATTAATCATCTGGAGATGACAACCTCTGACGTCTAAACTAGGCATTATATAGGCACACCAATGTGTTAAAATATATCATCATGCAGTAGTGATAATGAGAAGAGAGAGAAAAAAAAGTAGAATGTTTACGAAATGCAAAGCGATGAATCTTTCAAGTTGAGCACACACTCTGTTCTCCTCATTTGACCTCTTTGTACTTCACAAATCAATGTTGATGACCAAGTTATACATTCTCACTGACCCCTGCCTCAGGTTGTCTTGGTGCAGTTCATCGTAATTTATTGAAAATCTCGCGCTGTTCATTGAAGCCCCGGGTTTCAACCCCGATGTTAAATCGCGCCTTCCTTGCAGACCATGCAGAGTATTTTGGAGTATACGTCTTCCTTTTTCCGCCATCCATCCCTTCCTGTTTCGTTTATCCAGAAATTTATTTCCTTGAATGGACACGAACGACGTTGTCATGGAAAAGGACGCAATCTCCACGTCGTCCGAAACAATCGGACTGAAGAAGAGGGTCGGTCTGGTAGGAGGAATGTCCCTTATCGTGGGAAGCATCGTCGGTGAGCCCACGTTAAACCTTCTTCTCTGCATATCACTGACGATGTTTCCTTAATCAGGATCAGGCATCTTCATTTCACCGAAGGGGGTTCTAGCTGGTGCTGGCAGCGTCGGACTCAGTCTCATTCTGTGGATCGTATGCGGTGTCATCTCGACACTTGGTGAGGAATCTTAGGATACTACATGTAGTACTCATTGCATGAACTTGAATTGATTAACAATGGCTATAGGTGCGTTATCTTATGCTGAGCTGGGAACGATGATAACTGACGCTGGGGGAGAATATGCTTATCTCTACGGAGCATTCGGCGCAGTTCCCGCTTTCCTATTCTCCTGGATGTCCATGTTGGTGAGTACACATGATCTAATGACGTCACTGCTTTATGCGATGTTCCATCTCAGGTGCTGCGTCCGGCCATCTTGGCCATCATTGCACTGACCTGCGCAGAGTACGTCATGGTGCCTATGTTTGAGGATCAGTGCGGAGTACCGCCAAGTGATAATATCAAACTAACATGCGCAACAGTCCTCAGTAGGTCTTAACTGTTATTTACAACACAGGCCTACATTGCAATTCTCTGCATTTTAGTACTTTTAATGGCAATTAATTGTTACAGTGTGCAGTTAGCGAATGGCATCCAGGTGAACTCACAACCAATAATGCCGATATCCCAATGATTGCAATCTTTTCCCAGGTAATTTTCACCGCCGCCAAATTGATAGCTCTCTGTGTTATCATCATAGGGGGCGTGGTCAAAATCGCACAAGGTATTTTATTTTACGCTAAAGCTCCAGAAAAGTTATTGCAATTTATCCATTTCACAGGTAACACTCAGTACCTAGAAACCGGATTTGAGGGAACGGAGGATAATCCGGGGAGAATCGCCATTGGTCTTTACAACGGGATGTGGGCATACGACGGATGGTGAGTTTTGCGAATGTTGCAATCAAACTCATGCCGGCAGCACCACGAGTTTCTTATCTGAAATCAAATACATGTAGTTGTTATGAACTACTTAAATATATTATAATTATTTTACTGTAGTCCGAAACAACACGACTTGGGCGTAAATTGTTGCACGTGAATTAGTCTTTTAATCGCACTGTGCCTGACAACAGGCAAGGCCCGTGATAGGCGAGAGCAATGTGCAGTCCTGGGGTGAAGCACGGTACTTGACACAATTGCATCTCCTGCTTAGCAACACTATTAAGGCTGACGGCAACATCTCAGCTACAATTTGTCATTTCTGACATTGGGTCGCGTTGACATTTGTGAGGATCCACGGCAAAACAGGTCACATGGGTCAGGCACCAGCGGACAGCTGACACTCTCCTGAGTAATTTGTTGTAAAAATCATGTCAATATCTCAAGGGGTTGCGAAGTTAGAGCGTTTTGAAGTCCGAAACTTCAAAAACGTCAATCTGAGATATTCGCGATTTAAAGTCTTGATTAATATTAATAATATTCATTTAGGCATATTTCAGACCATAGGTATCATATCACGATGAAATTTTACATGCATGTTTTCCTCATTTTAGCGCCTATTACGTGCAATTTTCATAGAGATTGAGCTTTAGCCAAAAAAGTTACAATGTTTTAGAATACTTTTAAAGGGATGGGGAACTGAATTTTAAGTGATGTTCTATTGACTCATAGCACCAATTGATAGCATTCCGTGCCAAAAACACCATTCCTGGATGCAAGCGTAAGGAAATAATGCATTTCGAATATCGGGGTTAGCATTGGGCCTATGGGAGAATGGCTTCCATTACGAAGTATAGGAGGCAAACGTCAGCTGAAGGCTTGCCGTGATTGGTCCCGTTCCCCTCGTGAAGCTATCGATTTCAGCCAATCAGAGCAGAGCATCTTTGCCATAAAAGGACATCTTTGTTGTTTACGAAACGAAAGCGCATGCGTGGTGCACTCTGGCTGACCTTTTTACTGTTTCAGGATGAGAAACATGGTAGGTGTTCTAAAAAATCGCTTGTTAAAATAAGAAATATTTTTTTTTTTTTTTTTGCGCCTGACTGGTGGCAAAATGATTATTCTATCTATTTCCGAAAATAAAATAATAAAATATCCAGGGGTTTAGTCGCAGGACACGCTGATATGACGAGGCCCATTGTAAAAGATAGGGAACTCGGTGTTTCATCACAGCTCCTGACGTCACGCCTAATTAGCAATATATCTCCCGCGAAATCGTTAGGGATGATATTCCTTGTGTGGGCCAGGCATAGGAATCATTTTTGATGCATCAAATAACGACTCAAAGTCCATTTTTAACCAGTTCTCCCTCCCTTTAAGGAACGTACACCAGTTTCCAGGCTGAAAAACATGAAAAATCCCAGAATCCGAACTGAAGATAGAGAGATACATAATTTATTTGATATTCAAGCCACAGTAAGAACAATTAAATTTGATTTTCCTAGCGTAGAGGTGGAGGTGGAGGTGAGGTGGAGGTAGGGGTAGGGGTGGAGGTGGAGGTGGAGAAGGAGGAGGCGTGCCATTATCGTTCTCGTCACTGTCAGGCCTATAAAAAGAGCATAATGTAGTGAATAATATATGTAAGCTAACAACAATTAAATTTCATTATTAGTATAAGTATTTCTATAAGCTCTATTCGTTCCCTTCACAGATGGCTGTGGGGGTGGGGGTGGAGGCGGACCCTTATCCTCGTTACTGGTAGGGACAATAGCACACTCAACACATACCCATAAATAAGCTTGAAGGCGGAGATGCAAATTAGCTGCCCCTCATGCATGTAGATATTTCTTGGATGCTCACTCTTCTTCTGGCGTTTGAGTTTTCAACTGCACGTCATGTCGGACACCTTGATTCCAGCAGCAATCACTCGGAGGAACATCATGTTTTGTTCACCTGGTTGCAGACTTAGGTTGATGGTTATAACAATAATATTACTACTTATAATTTTTTTCGCGTACAAGAATAATGTATTTGCACCGCGCTAAAATCCATAAGAATGCTCAGTTGCGTTGACAAAACATGGATTTAAAAATAATCAGAAAGTAAAACATTTGTCAAAGTAAAATCAAAATAGAATAGAGGTACGTTTACGTGTAAAAACAAAGTAATTTCAGAGTAATATCACGGGCCAAAGGTTAATGAAAATGTCTTAGTTGCAGTTTTAAAAGCTGTTAAGGATCGGGTGGGTCGAATCCGTCGGGAAAGGGAGTACTCCAGAGAAGAGGCCCCGCCCATCGCCCCATGTACACTTATATGTTACTCTTAATTGGCCCGAATATCTCACTGCTTTCTTTTCTACAGGAACACGCTGAACTTCGTGACAGAAGAGTTGATTAACCCTAACGTGTAAGTGTGAGACTTGTTGCTGTTAGGTTTGCAAATAGTTTCATCTTTACGGTGTTTGCTTTTATTTCAATCCAACAAAATCGATTTGAATGAAGGGAGGAAGATAACAATAATTAACACTAACATATATCATATAATTTCCAGGAATCTTCCTCGGTCCATTATCGTTGGCATGCCAGTGGTCATTGTCCTTTATCTTCTGGTGAACATTTCATACTTCTCTGTGATGAGTGTCGGCCATGTTTTGGACTCACCAGCTGTTGCTTTGGTCAGTATTTGAGTGACTAGTTTGAATAACGATATTCCAGATATTGAATAACCCCACATCAATTGAATATTTCTCTAATATAGACCTGGGCGGAATTAGTCATTCCAGACGTAGCCTGGATCATGCCAGTTTTCGTCGCGCTTTCCACTTTCGGTGCAGCGAATGGCGCCCTGTTCAGTAGCGGGCGGTGCGTAAATCATAACGCACTTTCTTCAAGCGATAATTAATTATTTTTCTTCGGTTTGTAGATTAACTTTCGCTGCCGCAAGGAACGGTCACATGCTAGAGAGTCTATCGATGGTGGATGTGAAGAACTTCACCCCAATTCCTTCTTTGGTTTTCGTCGTAAGTGCGTCAACTTAGCGAAAGTTGAAACAAAACATAGAGCGAACGTTATGATTTCATGATTTCAGTCAATCCTCTCGATACTATACACTCTTCCTGGCCAACTAGGAAGTCTGATTGATCTCTTTAACTTCGCTGTTTGGTTCTTCTATGGTGGAACAGCAGCGTCGTTAGTCTATATGCGATACTTCACCAAATACAAAGACTTCGAGAGACCTTATAAGGTACGTTATGTTTATTAGTGCGTTATGATTCTTGAAGCTTCCCGCTCTCGCAGGTGCCCATCATCATCCCTATCATAGTGGTCATTGTGTCCGTTTTCCTGGTGCTGGCTCCGATCATTGATGAACCTCAGATCGAGTATCTTTTCATTGCTCTCTTCTTCGTCGTTGGTCTGGTCTTCTATGTTCCATTTGTGCATTACGAGAAACACCCGCCATTCATGAGTGAGAACATCCGACTCATTATGACATTTGAGTCATTTTAACTCTCTTCCCTCGCAGAGTATATCACCATATTCCTGCAATTGGTTTTCCAAGTCACAACTACCGACGACGACCTGGACAACTCCTTTGGTTCTTCTGTTGCTATTAGTAAACAAGATTCATTCTCGAACTCCATGTCGAAAGTACCTCCTGTGACGTCACCGAAGCCCGCCAAAACAACACGTGACGACGACCTTTTTCCGGAAACTGGTTCCGGGGAAGATCATGTGACTCCATTGTGACACAGCTGATTTTATACACTAGTATTGACTATTATTCAACAATTCCTAATTCGCGATGAAAAGTATTTGTGTGTTCTGTTATGTATCCGTATACAATTAATACACGCATGTTGTGCATTACTGTGGTGGACATTTTATTAGTATTGTTGTTGTGCGAAAGTGTTGTATATACAGAACAATTGCACAAAAAGTCCGAAACTCTTGGAATCATCGTAGTATCGTGCATGGCAGACCCTAATTAACAGTAGGTTTATGCCCTACCGGTGTACCGTAATAGCAGTGTGGGTTTCCCGTGGAGCTTAGAAGGGCTCTGACCCCAAGCCAATCTTTCCTCTGCACGCGACACAAACATACCACGTTTTAACCCATTTTACTCCGCTTTTTTGTTTCACCCCGATTCAACATTAATAATAAACCCGAGCAAAAACCCCGAGGGTATTCAGGTCGATGCTTGTTCTCGCTCTTTATGGAAGTTGAAATGAGTACCAGTAATATGAATCACGCGGTGAGTCTTTAATTCATTATCGTTACGTAACCATCAATAAGGAAATTATGTCATCATATCTGCCAACACCAGTGTGAACAGGAGAGCGTCGAATAAGTACTGGTAATAATTCTAATACAAACTACCTGTGGTTTAACCATTTTTTACTAATTGTGGATTAGGTTGCATGGATAGGAAATACCTCGTGAAGACAGGTGAAAGGGAATCAAAACGAGAGTTGAATGGCGGCCTTCTCGGGTGACTCCACTGCGGATTTAAAAAGATCTGCTTGCTAGGATTCGAATCATCACGATCTTAACAGAAAAATGTCGAGGGGTGAAACTCGGTAATTAGAAATTTAAGAAGGCTGGAATAATATTAGGTTGCGCTAACTCAGGGAAAATTGTTGCCATGGTAATGATTCATCAACAAGATGATTGCTGCTACGCCGATGCGTTGAATAATGGAGGGTTGTTTGCCATTGTGGAGCCCGCACAACCCATATTTTTACATGTGTTGTTGCGTATTTGCTGAGGCGAGAGCTTCATCTGGCAATTGCGTCTATATCAATGTGCAACCATCACGTTGTTAATTCTGTTACATCCGCTTCCGGTGTACGTAATTGCATTGTCGTCCACGAATCTAAGACTGGCTCACCAGACCCTTGATCCAAGGACACTGGTGGTCACATTGTATTGCATATGTATAGTGTTCAATTTATGTACAATTGTACACGGTCTGTGAAAAGCGTCAATTGCAGAAACGGTTAAATACTATTTATGCAACAGTAAACATTTGATTCGGAAGTCATATATAGCAGAACCGAATTACACATGTATATTGAAATTGCATCTGAATTCTGCGTTAAGCGGCACGCACAATTCCACTTTAATTGACCAGTGTACCGCAGTGTCTAATTTTCCACAACTTCCCACAAATTATACTCACAGACGAATAACCAACCTACCTTAAAAAAATAAATTAATAATAATAATAATAATAAATTGTCATATTATATACGCACACAAACAGAAATATCTACTCCTTTTAATTACTGTACCGGATGAAAGCAAGGAGTGGACTACGCGTATATGTATATGGTAGGAGACTGGCGTAATAGCTATCGACCGCTGGCACGCCAGCACCTAGATAAAGATATAATAGATAAAATATAAGCGCACAATATAATTACGTCATGTAGGTTCAATACTTGGATACAATGTATAATCGACCCTTTGAGCCAGGAGCCATCTTTATACCCCTTTTAAGTTATGTCCTCGAGTGCTTGGCGGCGACCAACCCCAAAGATGAAAGAAAAATCAGCGAACCACCTATTCGCTGATTGGATTCGAAGCACACGCCCAACTTGGCGTAATCTACCCCTCGCCAGGGTTCGGCACGTTTCATCTGGCGGTGTCCCTAAGAGATGTGCAATTCACAATAGACCTCTTCATAAGCCACTTATACTCACTCACCTTAGTTTGCATTTTTTAATTTTATACAAATCAGTTTTATGTATGAGGTCCCTCGAAGGTATACACACTGTTATATACAGAACAATACAGCGAGAATAGATCAATATTGATCTCGTTTCTTTCTGTCGTGATTGTGATCAAGAGAACCATTTTAAAATTTTGACAATGATCACTCGAAATCCTGGAATCAATTCAAACACCTTTCACCCTTAAAGCAAGATGAGACTCATTTGCATATAAGCAATAAACTTAATACTGGTATGCAAATGACCTCTCAATCTGGTATTCAGCATACAGAGATCTCAAGTTTCTTCTTTAGAAGATAGAGGGAAAAAACCGTGCATCGTACATCTATAGTTATTTTTGTACTCGTGTGGCGCAGCTCTATAAATGGTTGATGTTTTTGGGAGGCCACTATTTATGTGCACTTGCTGACCCTATCATAACGCCCGATGACCAAAATGTCCAAGCATCAGGGAGCCACTGGTCATCGGTTAGCCTTTTATTACTCTTTAATGTGCAATGACCGCTCAACCTGTTCATGGCGGTTGACCTCTCGACCTACATGTTCTTCCTGTCCATTCCCCTTTTCATTCGGTTATGTAATATTCTCCCACACCGTGTCGTAACACCATCATCGTTCGTAATGAGCGTCACTTCACGGAGCAGTCTTTCATCTTGTTCAATTCGTCAATTGCGTCTGCTGTCAGTCACATATATGTAGATGCGCCAATGCACCCGCAGATAAAACTAGGTATCTGTAGTTGTAATCTCTATATGAAATGTACATGCATGAAACAATTGCACAACACATCCGCCGCTTTCTTTCCTTGATTAATGCAGACACCATCATTACACCATTTTATAATGTAAGGCAAACTTCAGGGCTTCGAGTACGGCACTCAAAAAATCAAACGAGTACAACTGTATTGACTATTTAGTCATTTTACAACGTCCACGTTATACAGACGAAGCTAATTTTGGTGGCCATACACCTGACACAAGAAACCTTCACGCATAATAGAGCTCCATCCTTCCAAATAGTTACGCAATCACTGCATGCTAATCGCTAATTTAGACAAATTGGAACTCCCTTCGACGAGGCGACTAGTGAGATGGAATTACTCTCGCTTTGAGTCCCAGAGGAGGGTGTAGAAGGGGGCTCGGTGTTTATTGGATGGCGTGTCTGAACAACCCTGAATATGAAGTATATTAAAGCAATAAATGCCGATGTCGAAGTTTACGGAATGCATGGCAGACACTGAATGGTTTGAGTGTTTTTTCCTCTGTCTTTTAAGGTAGCGGTGTATGAATATAGCGTTCATGTTTTATTAAATGTAATAACTTCTAATATGAGACAGTTTTATGCTCTGTCGTTTCTATGGAATGAGGTCTGTGTGGCTCACCTCTTGCGATTACTTTTAAGGTTGATATAATATATGGTGTTCTTGATTAAGTCTAAAAGCAAGCATATACATGTGAACGTACAGTGAGTGGGTGTATGTACAACGTGCATGGCGCGTTGAAGCATACATAGCAATCAATGTTCATCTCATGCGCCCGGGTCAATATCATTGGTATTCACGACCGATTTTATCTGTCATGGCTTATTGTTTTGCATATAGAACCATACAGCAATGATCGAATTGGACTCAATGCCGAGTGGATGATCTGCAGTGTGTTCATGTCGACCACAGAGGCTCTTCGCGCGGAATGGAAAGTCGTCTGATAAGAAAGCGATTCATGACCCGAATACCCGCGAAAGAGCCTGTCTCTTGGGCGCGTATATGCTGAATCCATCTCAATATGTCTCATTTCTGTGTCAGGTCGAAAGGTCAGCTTCAAACATGACTTTCAATGACCTAACTCCATATAAAGGCTTTAATCTGCTTTCGGTGCCAGGTATACACCTCAATCACACACATGCCGCTCGTTAGAAGAGAGGCTCATGCCGCCCCGAGGCCAATCACCCGTCATAAAACCATTCCGACACCCGTAAACGACGACGTTCAGCGAAATGGCCTCTGCAGCACACAGACCAGATCCAGCTCTGCAATCATAAACGAAAATCTCATATGTTTTCAAATTCAAATTCCTTCTTTTACTGGTTTAAATTTTGCATTAGATTCACTAATTATATGTACATTGGTGCACCTAAATTATATATTATATATTAAAGGTGAAAGACCTTTTGTGACCCACGTAGCGTTTGCAACTCAGGTAAAATAGCAGATGCATTCATTCATAATCATGTATATACATATACATATAGTTCCAAATGATGAATGTTCAAGTGTGCTAATTGCATTGCGTACCCCATACGGTATAAAGTGGATATAACTCGATTTTAATAAATAATCGATATCTGACACGCCAAATCTTGGAATTGCATACAATGCTTAATACATGCAGTAATCACATCTGAAAACATCCCAAGACTCGCCAAAATCCTCCACCTACTTCAGCCAAGAGGGTCGCAATGAAATCTCGCGCCATTCGCTGTCATCTGAATGGAAACGAGGCTTAATGTGCGGACTCCCAGCGCGCGCTTTACATCCGAATTACACATAAAATCTGAAGCACTTTCGCTGAACAGTTTGTCGCAATTGCATGGCGACATCTCCTCAAATCATTTTATGTCGTAGCATTAAAGGTTCATCAAAAAATACGATCGTCGCCTCAGCGCCGATTCCGAGCGGCGATTTCTCACCTGGGTTGCTAAGCGATTGACTCTGACGTAAAAAATTTTCCATCAATATTCAACAGCTGTAATTTTATCTTGTAATAAATGAACTTACGTTTGCCGTGGCTTTGTTGGAACGTATTTTGAACACTAAGTAGATGTATTTACAAATATAAAATATACATTCAGAATTTGGCAATTAATAACTATATACGCCGTATATTATATCCCGCATTGATTATAAAATTATTAACTCGAGGCAACAAATTGCGATAACGCACTTGCATCAATTATAAAAAAAAAAAAAAAAAAAGGTGAAATGTGGTATCGTAACTCAAAACAGATTAAGATCGACGATTAAAGCCATTAACGGAGATTTAATAACAAAGCAGAAAAACGTCTTAATCTGTGATAGAAACGGCCCTGTTGGCGCAGTGTTACTTCTTTCACTGCACCCGACTCACGCCTCATCTCACATCGACGCAAATGTGCGGAAAATCTTGCAAATGGATTTTAATCCAACTCCGACTTTGCCTTTCAACCTCATGGGCTTCGATTTCCCGTCACGATTCACGTAAATAACAGAAATGTGACATCGACTTCAATATCATACGTGTAATATAATGACTTAATGAACTGGACGTCACTGAGATGAATCACGATTAATTCTGTCTGCTTCTTATTTGTGCAGTGTTTAAAAACGCAATACATATGTCGATCTGGCCTCATTGTTCTGCCGCTGATGCCAGCTGCTGTGCGTCGATTTCAGCGCACGATCTCATTCTTAAATAATTTGATTGCATTCGTGTAAATCGTGTCTGTCGTACATGCTTATGTTTTTTAATCATAGTAATGTTTCAAGCAAAAAGTAGCACCCACAGCTTAGGGATTTCAATCTAAAATATCAAGTTCACTGTTCTACAGTAAAAGCCGGGTGTTTCTTGAACCCTGCATTTCTCCCAACACAATCACCCTTGACCCCCCCTCCGGCTCAGAGGAGGGGGAGGGGGGTCAAGGGTCATTGTGCTAATAAGTGCCAGCAATGTTCAATTTAATTACGCGATTTGCCTCACGTGTCTGCCTATTATCGATGTATCTTTTTGTCGAGTGACAGGCTTCCATTAGCACCAATTAGCCACAAAACGAGACCATGATTTTGAATTTAACATTTATGTAATGATTTGATTGGTTCTTCAGCAGAATCACTGAGACCGACTGATTTACACAGGAATAACGATTGTAAAGTATAATACGCCTTTATTTCTAGTACACGTGAGTTATAAAGAAGAACAAAAGCTTGATATCACGGGACGATTACTTGATTGATTACTCATACCTATCTGACGTATATCATGTGCGTAATAGTTTACCCTATCTCTCTCCTTTTATATTCAGACGTCTTTCTCTTCATCGCAAAGTGCCCGGAACTAAATATCGTGTTTCTTTTCATAATGCTCATATGTGCGCGGTTAATAATCAAATAGTGACCACACACCGGCCGATGTATCCTTTTGTCGGCGTCCAGGTAGGGGGCGAAGGGGGAGGGGGAGTCTTCTGTCCCGGTTACGTACTGCGCAGCGATGTCCGATGCCAAACAAATTGCACAATAATGTTTGGTAATTGGGGAATTTATGGCACCCAGATCTGTGTACACGTTTCAATTTGATGACATACCGGGTCCATATCATAAATATTATTTACAACTCAATTTATCATGTGAAGTTGTAAACGCGTCATCGGGTGAGAATTGACGTTATCTAGTCACGCGAGGGTGCGACAACGAGGAAGAGGAAAAGAGGAGTTGGATGAGGGATTCCAGGAAAATGGGATCCGAGATGCAGATTGCCAAGTGTATGATGGTTATTGAGAAAACATTAATTCCTGTTCTATTCTAAATGAACGCCTATATATACATATATATACATACACCAATTTGTGTGCCAATCACCAAAATCGGGGAAGTAACGTAAACGTTACGCGAACTTTAATTTGGCGCCAACTATTGCATGATTACTTGTTGATAATGTTTATTACGAGAGCAGTGATCACATAGACCTTTGGTGTTGCGTCACCGGGTCTCATCATCACTTCCGACCGTGACCGCTTTAATCCTCTTCCAATGAAGACGTTTCTTTGTAGGGGTGAGGTGGAGGGGGGGGGGCTGTCTTCAGCCGTCGAATGCAGTGGCTGTGGCGCAGGGCAGGTAACTCACAGCTGAGGTCGCCTGGCTGAGTTTTATGATCAGGACGACTGATTAAAGCCCGATCACGACTCGATGCTTGTCAGTCTGTCGCTACCTGGCGACGCGGCTGCATCTTCTTCTCTTTGATTAAGATTTTACCTGGATTTATAATTATTGCTTTCGCAGAAGTATGAAGAGCGCTAAAGGTGGGTTGGATTAATTGGACGTGATTGGTATTATTTATCATTAATATACACCGTGCATGCGACGGCATTCAGATTGTTTTATGGACTTCATGTCATGTTTTCACACGCTCGGAAATATCAAAGTTTAGCATGGCAAATGTTGTTTTTGTTTCTTCGAAGTTTTAGAAATGATTCCTGGTATATAAGAATGCAGACATAAATATATAATTATATTTATATTTCTTGTAAAACCAGTTTGGCTATATTAACTTCCTGTGTAAATTTTATTCTGTGTTTCACGTCATGTAATGATGTAAAGTATAGCCACTGTATAGTCATCATAGGCACCCTTTATTTATCTTGTTTACATCTTAATTAAGGGAAAACAATGATACCGAATTATTAATAGGCCTAACTAAGTATATCAAAATTCAAAGAGAACATATATTGTGGGATAATCAGAAAATCCAAGAGGTTTTGTAACCCGGAACCTGCTCATAGTTTTCAAAAGTTGTAGATCGTAAGGTATTATGTAGATTGTAGTAAATCATAAAGGTATCATGTAGATTGTAGGGACTTTCGTGTACACCGTCCTCAAATTTTCTGCGTTGTATTTAAAAACCCTCAATTTACTTTTTTAAGCAGGATTTCATGATATAACGACATTCTTCTGTATTTTGTGAGCTCTATGAAATGATAGCTCATCAACGTTCTTGCATTCAAATCCTAATCTGAACGCAATCAGAGCGCAAGATTCTCTACTAATTATCTTCTTATCTTACCTTTTTATCCCCTGAGTCGTACCCATGGCAACAAAGTATTTAGTCTTTTTACAAGTCACTTTCGTCACTCCAATTTGTGAAGTTATCAGATCTTGGGTCGCTGTGTTTAAGCCGCGGGAGAGCAGCAAAAAAAAAAAAGAAAAAAAAAAAGAGAAACTTATAAATGTAAAGATATATTTTTGTCTATGTATTCTCATGCTGAGAATGTCTGATTCTATATTTCTATATACAATCTATAAAACTCATTTTTTTTTCTGGCTGGGAGAGGAAAAAAAAATTCTTGAAGATCTTTGCTCAAAGAATCTTCTTTGCATGGCACCCATCAATCAGGGATTTTTCTTTCTGAATATTTGATTCAAGATTTTTCTAATTGGGGTATCAACTAAAGCACCCTTTTGTTGACAAATAACTCTCTTCTCCTCTGAACCAGAAGCAAAGAAGCTCAATCCTTGTGATTGAACTCGTGATCCCGCTGAGAAGGGTTCATCTTTCTGCACTTGAACCTTCGCTAAACAAGACATCCTCTCGACAAATTGTGACCCCCTGCGTTGCAAGAGGCACTCACAAAGTTCTCTACGTCTTTATATACATATACTTAGCTTCTAAGCTATACATATACGTACGTTCGTGTAACTGTATTGTGGTGGCTTAACAGCGATGTATGGTGGCAACCATAGCATATATAGACCATCATTTGCGTAGAAAAATCCCCTGCACGGAAATACAATACCTGAATCATGTCTTATGAGCTCTAACCTGCCTTTTCTTATTGCAACCTGTATCACAATCCCTCTCTACCCTTATTTGAACCAAATAGGAAACAAACCACTCGGAGATTTCTTCTACGCAATACCCAGGTATCATATCTGTACATATATAGCACGAAGGAATCTCAACGGAATTGCCCATATGATACACGCCCCCGTTGCCATACATGGATACTTTTTTCGTCGTTGTGATTAGATGTTTTTTTTTTCCCTGTGACATTCTGATCCCCGTCCTTCGTGCATTGGCAGCGGATGAAAGCCCTCTCCTGTGTGACTCATGGTGAAGTCCTCTTTACCTGATTACGCCTCTTTCCATGCAATTCCCTTCCCTATCCCCCCTCGGGGACTTGGTCGCAGGTGGAGCCTGCCACGAGCTGAACCACCCGGTGCCACGCCAAACCTCGTGCACCGAAATCTCAGTCATTGTAAACAGACAATCAAACTCATGCCTGCCCTCAAATGTCAAGAGAGCTTCCATCTCATTGAATCCGGAGCTCTTAATTAACGGTGTGCGCTGTGTGTTGGTCACAATAGCCGGTCCCTCCCCCTCCCCCATCTCGCTAGGATTCCACGGTGAAAGCAAGTCGGTCGGGGGTCTGTTTTAATCCCTGTAACCGCATTTCTCCGTCTCTTGAATCTCTCCTGTCGCTAACGAGGTCCGTGCCTTTGAAGTACACCTGTCATCCAGGGAGTTCCCTTCGCTGCATCATTGTTCACTCGGCCGGAAAATCCACCTCCCTCATATTTCGATATCCCTCCTCCTTGAGGATCCGAACCTCAGCTCCTCGTGGTACCTCGTCTTATCATTATCAGTGGAATGTACGGTGATGCATGCATCTTTAATTAACATCACAGAAACCGCACCTTATCGGACACCTGTCCACAATCACCATTAACTAGCTCATCATTAAATGGCCGTAGAAAATTCTCCGTTCTGCTGTGCTCACTGCATCATACGCAATAACAATCGATGGCACTTTTGACATTTTGATTGTTTTTTGTTTTTTGTTTTTTGTTTTTTTTTGTTTTTAGTTTTGTTTAGTTTTGTTTAGTTTTGTTTTGTTTTGTTTTGTTTTGTTTTGTTATGTTATGTTATGTTATGTTATGTTATGTTATGTTATGTTATGTTATGTTATGTTATGTTATGTTTTGTTTTGTTTAGTTTTGTTTTGTTTTGTTTTGTTTTGTTTTTTATTCCTTTTGCGTCCGACCAAATATCCCCTTCACAATCGGCGCTGGTCGCTCGGTTGGAATCACCAAGGTGACCTTCTGGTTGACCTATGAGAATATTTGAAAGAAATCTTGCCAACGGAGGATCACAGGAGGGGATCACGATTTAATCCCCATTCATCCGTCATTTGCTCCATTCTTCTCCAGTTGAACCATATTTTTATGGCCGCCATGGTAATATAACCATAAATTCCTCCAATATCTTCTCAAAAAGCTTTGGACAAACATATATATCGTGTAAACAATCAGGCGACGATGGAGTCGTATAAATTATGTAACTTCTTGATGGGGGATGTCCCTATATACCCGGCATGCACTTTTGCACGCGATGGGGGAATTCGGTTTACATGTGCATGTATACAATTAGGTGAATAGCAGAGATGGTGTTAATTACTTTAGCTATCATTAGTGGAAAAGGCTGAAAGTTCGGTTATTACGTAAGCAGGATATTCCCTGAGGAGTGCCAGTAAAACATGGGGACGAAATTGAATGCTGTTGTCAATGTTTTTTTTTTCTGAAGCTTTAATGTAATTAGTTCTGTGTTGAATTTGTCACGCAACCTGCTACAATAACTATAACAATATCACTTTTGATCGGGCGCCCCTTCAAACGAATTTTTCCCATTCATACATAGAGGTGACAAAATTGTCTTTGTAGCTATTTTATTGGGCCATGTGGTTGTGTGTTTGATCGTCAAAAGGAGAGAAATCAAATTAGAAACCTCGAAAGGAATGCTCATCACCCCCCCCCCCCAAAAAAAAAAAAAAAAAAAAAAAAAAAATTAAAAAAAATCGCTTCATTTGAGAAATCAAACATCATTGTGTAGTTCAATGTATTATAGTATTACGCCAACGCTATGACGCACGCGTACTAAGTATTCAGGCGCCATATGCAGCACTTTTGATACCCCACTGTGCACGGATACAAATGTGAAGAGCGTTAATTGGAGGGTTTAATGAGTGCAATTACATTCATTTACGGCACATTGGAGAGGAGAACTGACATGCTGAACATATCATTACTTCAGCATACAGGTGGGTGGTCTGAACAGGTGCTGATGGCCAGTCGTATACTCCGTGTATAGCGGAAGGCCGCTGGGCAGTTTGACCACCAGCAGTCCTAATCATGCGATTTCACAGATAACTTGTTTAGACCAACTTTCACTGCTTCCGAAATATCCAATTACATCCCCAATGACATTTCGGTGTTTTTAAAAAGGAAAGAAAAGAAAAGAAAGTTAATTTTAATAATATTATGACTTATGAGATTCGACCTAAATTGGATGACGCAGCCATTAAGGTTTACTCTGGATAACGTACTTTATTGATAACAATTACAAACAACGCCTGTTGTCATGGAGACGACTCAAGGCCGTATCCATAGAAGTATTGAGTTATGGAGAAATACCGCGCCGTTATGTCATCTTAATTGCAATCTATGTCCCCGCGATGGCATCGTCCTAGGGACGCGTTATCTGGGGGTCTGCAAAAATGCCACTCTCTGATAAGGGGGTTGGGGAATGCCACAAAGGGGTTGCTAAGGAACGCGGGTTTGAGTCGGGATATTGGGGCATGCATTGGGCCATGTCTACGGGGACTCGTTTGCGTATTGAGATGAAAAAATGCAAATAGCAGACATGCTCTGATTGTGATAACGTGTAATATTGAGGGATAGATCTTCCTTCGAGAATCGAGGGAGGCTTTCATATAATTATGGCAGCTAAATAACAATTCTGAGAATCGAGGATCTAATGGAATGGGAAGTCCCGTGACATTATAATTATGTGTAAAAGCTTGTACATCGAAATGCCTGTTAGCCCTTCATGAGAACCACCACTACTTAGGCGATACACGATCGAGGAAGCTAACAACATTCCTATGAGAAGAGAATGATTTCCTCTCGATTATTAATTACTCGTCCTCTTTTGGTGATTTCAGCATCGTGACCTTCTATGATCATTAGGATACAAGTAGTAGGCCTAATAATCTACTATGCTTAATTTTCTAATCCCATATTTGATACAGCATTTAGCGATATTCATGGGCGGCAAGGCTGAAGAACGTCATTTCAAAAAAAAAAAAATCAAAATCATAATGCACTCATGTGAGGAGGTTTTATAACCACTCGCGAGGGGGCAGCTCTCACAAATCCATCTCGAGTGACCACGTGTGTTTGTTATGGTTCTGATTCATGTTTATGAATGAAGTATGAGAGACTCGTGTCGAGTTTTTCGGAGACTCATTAAAATAGGTATTGATATTATGCTTTATTTCCAGTTTAATTGATGCAAAAATTTCTATAATTTACAATAATACCATTAAATTAACAGCTTAATTGGAATTCAAATTAGCTCTAATTGCGTGTAGCTTAACATGCGGGTTACAGGAGCTTCCACTCAAGCGCCGCCCTCCTGATTAACTATTCATGAGTTCACTGAATATGCATGAGCCACGTGACTACTGCCGTGTCTTTTGCTAGCGCGGCGGCTGAAGAGAGTTCAGAAGCGATCCGATGAGTGTCGAGATAGGGCGCAGGATTAAACAAGTGTTTATTCTCGGATTTCAGGTGTTTGTTTCGCTCATGGCTCAGGATTTATGTTTCCCGGTGGCCGCGTGAAAGCACGTCGTGTTAGCAGGATGCCGTGGTGGAACTTATTGGGGGTCATCATCGCCGTCCTGGTTGTGATGGTGGGGGAGCTGGTCGAGAGCATGAGGCTGCCACCCATCCACTGGAATTCGTCCAATCCGATGTGAGTAGGAATTATTTTCACATCGTAATAAGCATATTTATAATTTGTGAATGCGATATGTCATTTGGAATTACCCCCATAATGTTATCAAATTCTTGTCAGAATTGTACAATGACGATCTAATCGTTTGCAGTGAACACTCATGCTGTCATGAACTGTGCAATACCACAGCATGTATTTGGTTAGTATTATGATCTAGTAACTTGTTATGGTTGGAGCTCGTTCACTTAGTGCTGCATCCTGCGTTTCTTCCCTGGGGCACTGCAGCGTTCGCGAGCTAAAAACACCAGCAGCCGACCAAAGTGACAATCTGAGCGACTATTTGCTGCCAATTTCTAATCTCATCTCTTTGCTTTCGATCGTCTATTTACTGTGAAAATACTCTTTGTGTTACAATTCCACATTCTTTTCCATTGATTTCGGTGATTGAATCGGAGCAAACACGACTCTGATGTAATTAACCCTTATCCGCTAATCGCTAATAGATGGATTTCAACTGTTGAGAAATGGGAAATGAGAAATGAAGCCCGCATAGAGAGAGGTTTTTAATTTCGGGATGATATCCCCCAGGCTTGTGCCATCACCAGTATAACTCTTGTCACATATACACTGCATCATGTTAAACGAAATTTAGCTGAGCATAAAAAGCATAAAGAACTAGAGTTACGGTCGTTTTATTGAGATACCTTTTTCCGTCTTTGCTATATTTTCTTTTCAAAAATTCTTATTTTCTTTCTGTTATAGCCTCTGCCTTGGCTCTTTCGTTCAGGGCGAACACGCTCACTGAATGCTCTGAATACGCGACTGTCAAACATCTCCGACTATTTTTCTCTCTTTCTAAATTGAACACCCCTCGGCGGTGTGCAAAACAGTATTTTTATTATTCGATAATTCGACAGATTTTTTGTTGTAATTAGCAAGCAGTTGTGCAGGCAATTTGTTTCCTGTTACACCGCTAGTACAATGCGCCGTTATTATAATTACAACAGATACTCCGTTACGTAATAATTGACATATCTCTTAGCGACAAACTTTGTAATCAAAATTAACGAAAATTGCGCTGTGATTGGGGAGGGGGGGAGGGGGGTATTTTTAAAACTTGAAATTCCCCTTTAAGAAATAAAGTGACAAACCCATTCTATTTAAATCAAGATGTCTTCTCGCCCGGCTGCCTCTCCCATTATCGCCCACCAGTAAAGCCATCGAATTTGAATATATCTCACATTTATCCCGCGTTGAATGATCTTTAATGACGAAACCTCAGTCGTTTGGTGATTTTGGTCAAGCATTCCATCACTTGACCGCTGTCACCATAACCGCATATAACACACACCCTGTTGACAAATCCCCCCTGCCAATCACTGTTGTTGACCTGTGCATGAAAACCCCTCGATTAGGCGATCAACCGTTTTCAAGCTCCGCTCTACAACAACATACTTTGAATGGCAGTGAGCTGCGTATGAACTCTGGACAATTGTTCTATATTACAGCTCGGGCTTTTAGTCAACAAAAGCCGACTATTTGGGGCGGGCTGATTTTTTATGACCATTGTCCGGCGAAAATCTCTGACAACCCCCCCTCTCCTTCACCATTAATCTGCTATGTGCAAATAGCGAGGACTACACGGCGGCGTCTGTTCTTTTTGGTTGTGGGCATGTTTGTCGGGTTCTTTAATCCTATTCGAAGGTATTTAATTAAAGGCCGCGAGAATAGAACTCAAATGAATTCAAAGCAGACGTCCGTCGGTAATAAGTAACAGACGACAGAGTCGAGTTTGTTCGCTGCGAATGTCTTGTCATCACTCGACTTGGTTTTCCGTTTAGAAAAGAAACATGGCGATATTCAATACCTCATCTTCTGTAATCGAGTTGAGCGAGGATTGATGTTTTGTCAAACAGTCAATTATCTGATTCTGACGCTATCTCTATTTTGACTCGTGAATGATATTTGCTTCTGAATTTGACTTTCATATGAGGTGACGAGGTGCGATGATCGACAGCTGCTCAAGCTCAGTTTCATTGTTTGATAAAGTTCGCTGATAACGGAGTTTGATTCCCGACACCGCGAAACGACTGATTGCTCTGAGACCCCGAGCGGCCACGTAGCATCATCCCCAATGCACTCATTAACCCCACGCAAGCGTTGCTATTCCCCTCTTTGAAGTGTCACTAATACCGCGAAATCCGCCTTCCTGGTTGTGTCATCAAATCTGCATGGCGAGTAAAGCGTTGATTTCCCTGCCATCGAACGTTAAGTCGAGCAGAAAAGCGATATCAGTTTAAACGCGGTTCGCCACAGAACCTCCGATGGCATTGTGGTCGCATTTATAGCTGATACATGTGTATGACTGGCACTTGGGTGCTCCGACCTCTCGCTCTGACCGTCAACGGAGCATTCGGTGCAGCGGCCGCATAATGACGGTCCACTTGTGCCGTGATGGACGCAGCCAAGGGGGTAACCATGGCAACAATAACAAAGCCATCTGCTCCGTAGTGGTGATTGGGTCTTGTTAAATGAGTGAGTCAATGCATCAAAGAGCTTAAGCATCGGGAGATAGTGATTGACAGAAGATCGATCACGTGGTTTGTTCTCCTGTGCGATGAATACATCCATCATGTTTGAAGGGATTTCTCCAAGGAGCTATGGAAACTCGAAAAAGAACGAACAGCGGCACACTCACAAAAAAAAAACAGCATAAAACAGTGGCTCTCTGATAAGAAGTGCTCCTTTTGTGATAAGGCATGCTCCCCATTGTGCTGACGACGTTTGCTCTCGTTCTTTTATTTAGAAATATAAACTTTTTGAGCTTGTGTCCCATTTTTGTATGGAACCTAACCTCCATTTCTTTTGAGTTAGGGCATGCTCCCCTTTTGGCTGTGTGTATGCTCCCTTGATTTCCGTGTGGCACCTACTTGAGGAAAGAATCAAACACTGAGTTGACGAGCGAGGTGTCCTTGGGATTCTCCCTGTCAAACGCATAATCCCTTCAAATGCATTCCTTTCGATTCTCTCATCAGAGTAAATATTGGCATGGGCTTTATCTTTCTGATTCTTTCATGTATCGAATTCAGTGTCCTTGAATCAACCCAATGCATTCCAAATATGTACACTGAATGTATCATTTTGTGTACATTATAAAAACAATTACAAATTCTGGGTGCACCCTATAGCTGCTTAGGAAGAAGGTCAAATGAGTGCGCAGGAAGATGAGTTGAAGTTTGTATATTCAAAGAAAATGGAACTGTTTTGGTTTTTATTTTGCAAATCACTTTTGCCAATATTTTCTTAACCGGTTTTGGATTTCATTGCTAACAGGCAGGTGCACGAGACTCGATCTAAAGGTAAATATATTGACTGAGCACTCTGAATTCTGACTTCGTAAACTTTGTTTGGTCTACCCTCCCGGGCAGGTGCCTCTGTTGTCACAGAAGACTTCTAATTAGTAAATTACAGGTGTTAATGATATTCAGACTCAGGGACTGAGGCATTTATTGCAGTCATTGAACCCTCTTATAGACTTAATAGCTCAACGTCTTTCTGGTGCTATGAAATACAGCAATGTTTTAACGTTAACAGCTTCTTAGGTTGTAAATCAATTAATCTATCAATCAGCGCACTTTGAAGCCTTGTTGATTACATAAAATTTTCACCTTGTACAAATGCCGAGATGCTTCATCACTCCGTCAGTGCAGTAGATTAGCACGCAGGGGAGCGTGTATATTCGCTTGGAATATCTTTTCAATTTTTTTTTTTTTTTTTTCCTCCGTCTATGTCTATGGGATTAACGGTGTTGATTATCTTGTGTTTGTTAAATGTAGTTTATAGTTTGGTTTATAGCAAAAACAAAGTGAGACACCGACTCAGTTCTTATAAGTTTATCTGCGAACATTTTGGCTTAAAAATACGAGACAGGCATTGGCACACGACTGCCTCGGGCCTGTATTTTGACTCGGGGAATCACTCCCAGATGCTCCTTGTTCTCCATGCCAAGTTTGCTAACTCGAGGCTCTTATATCACTGAGAAAATACGTACTTGGCGTTGATTTAATAAGGACGTCACTTGCAACCAATCTGCGCATCCTCATGCCAAGGCCGAGAAGTTTGCGACGGTACCATCCGTCGGTTAATACGCCTGATACTGAAGTATAACACGGAAGATATTTACTTATTTTGCATGCTATAAGTATCGCTAAATCTAAGATGCTGATAGGTTGGGATTGTGGAATGCTTTTGTTTTCCCTGGGAATGTCAGATCAGCAATCCAGATCCTTAGTCGGACGAAGGGGCGGCTTCTTCGCTCCTGATGTCGGTGTATACGCTGTTCCGTGCGTTGTATATTGTTAGCACCAGATTGCCTTTCGGTATCGCAAATGTTTCTGCATGCCGTCCGCGCATTTCAAAGGCAACTGGCGCTGATTGATGTTGATGAAGCTCCTACCCTTCCCATCATGCACACGTGGCGTAAATCTCTCTGCAAAAACATCTGAATGTTTATCAATTATCGACCAATCAGCATTAGCGTCCGGGTCAGTGATGCTTCTTGACCTACGAGCCGGGGAAGCTCGTTTCTCTGTTCATTTCCGCGGCCCATATTTCACGTAAAGCCTCCGTCGTGTGTAGTGCGAAGTTAACGCAAATTAAACGCGGTTCAACGTGCGGCCATCCATCATGAAGATCCGTGCAATAGATGCCGATCGCCCCTCTGACCTCGTCTGGGGTTTACGGCTAAGATATCTGTCTGCTGCCGTTATCACATCTGGCTACCATACAGAAGCGTGCCCTTCGCTCATTTCTCTGCTTCCGCGAAGTTCCGGATGGTTACTAGCGATACCCTCTGTGTGTGGCCGATTAATGCCAAGGGTAGCTGGCCTATATCGAATCACAGCAGATATTAACGTTGTTGCTCATTCGCTATGCATAGACTTGCATGTTGGCTAAGATTGCGTGCGTCCGTATGATTAGCCATGGTCCGTGTCAATTGTGAGCGGTGCGCGTGCCCGGCATTCGCTATGCATGCGGAGACACAGACGTCATCGTCTCACCATTTATAGTTGCAGCCAGAGACGACGTACCTGCCTCGGCAACATCTTTATGCCCCGGGGCATCGATTCCAGCGGCAGAATAACAAAGAACTCTCCTCCCTCCTCCGCGATTAGTCGTCCTGTGCTGCTAATCGGGCGTGCCTTGAAACAGCGGGTGTCTATGTGCACGACTGCTTCTGTCTATTCATACGCACTCAACTTTTTTTTTACGGTGCCGACATCGCATGAGTGTGTAAACCAGGGTTTTTACTTTTGAGCCCGAAGCAGGCACGCCCTCTACTTTGCCCTAATTTGCACGTACAATCAGCCTGAATCAGGTGTCATGTGTTTATAACACGATTTCTATGTACAAAATCAATGGATCGCATGATAACGTATTGATCAGTTCACACATGAGCGCACCTTCAAAGAGATGTCTAAATCTGTGAGCTTCTGTAATCAGCGTGTGTCTCTTTGATGTGCCACACACCAGATACAGCAGTCCACTCAAGGTGCCCACGCGCTCGCTTCGTATCAACATGGGGTGTGACGTAACGCGTCCTCAGTTGAACACTGCTTCATTTGTGATTCAAGGAAATTCGGATTCAGCTTCGTTTGCCCAGAATTGCGACGTCCCCCGTTGTAAGACTGATGTAATGCCGGAGTTCTTCTCTTGTTTCGCGGCCTTTACATCGTAATGAGTTCGTTTGTGGTCGCTGTGACAATGCCCCGCAGCCGCGAGCGATCAAAGCGGCCGGCTGGTCACTCGGGGTCACGCGCTATTTACCTGGCGGCCAAGTCGGCCAATCGGTCATCGATCGATCCGTTTATTGGTATTTTATTGCAGTGTTGCGTGTGCCTGTGTCGATCAAAGTGTCAGAAGTGTCGATGTATGTTTGTCAACCTGCCGTTCTATTATTTTGAGTGACGTCATCACGGGCTATAGCGCTTGATTTTGGTTTGCATGAAATCTAGTATGCTATTTATACGGGTGACTCAGACTATTCCTACGAAGATGCCTCGTGACGAGGACGCTTTGTTGCTCTCGTTCGTTATCAATATTGATGTTGATCGAACTCTCGACTTTTTCTACTAAATTGGATTCCACAAGGATTTATTGCCATGGTGACTGTTTTTCCCCCACCGATCACCTGTTACCCTACGCTGTTTGATGTCAATCTTTTTCTTTCTTTGAGAATTCGGGATATGCACTGATTAACGCCGCGTGCTAATCCTTAATCCCGATGTAGGATTAACCCCCGCTTTGTTAATCCACTCACATCTGCCCTTGATGCGATTAAGGCTTTGTTCGGCTTCTGGTTGCATTCGGTCGCTAAGCATACGAACCTCTACATCGATAGTCGTACTAATAGCCAATTTTGACTGAAGGTCGTGTAGATAGACCGTGATTAAGTGGGATGAATAAATATATTGATATTTCATACCGTGTACATGTTATATCCCCGGAGTAGTGGCTCCATCGTCTGCTTCGATTCGAGGTCGTACAGATAGCCTCTTGCACTCGTGCGAATAGCATTACCTGCTAAGCAAGCCTGCGTCTCCATTGATTTCTCAGTTTCTTTTGGCGGGAAGTAATTCCGTTTGTAATGTGAGCCCTGAACATTGAATCGAGTGAACTTTTTACAGTGGGCCCGTGCGTGTTCGTTTGTAATTACCGAAGCCGATATCGGGAATTTATGTGCTGCGAAGAAAGACCCGAGTGCGACCAGGGCAGGTGTCGGTGTGTGAAGATAGCGGTTTTATCCCTTAATAACACGATCGAGCGGCAAAATAGACCCTCACTACTTTCACGGCGGCCTGCATGTGTATTTTTCTATGGCATTTTGTAATGTCGCTGTTTTATACGATCGATACAAAATGGAAAACGATGTAATTGGGTGATCACTATATTCGTCCCTTTTCACTTCCCTTTCTCGCTATGAAGAGCAGCACGCGGGTCTGTATTGAATTTGCATGCATAATTTATGCTAATTGACATTTTTTTCTGATATTGATTAATGTTACAAGTGATTGTTATACAGGTAGCTTGAGAGGCAGGTCGTTGAGATGAATCGTTCGTGACGCGTATTGCACTTGTATCTGACTGCGAACACCATTGAATCATCAATATGCATCATTCATAATATTTGATTAATACTTTTGCCTCGCGCATTAATTGGCGTTAAGTGCTTTTGCGATTAACTGCGTTTAAGATACGATGATTTTGCGATTCCTTCAAGATGGATGGCGATCAAGTAAGACGTGTCGTAAATCCGTCCTAATCTGCTTGATTGCCTCTATCAGCCACCAGGGGGCCATCTAATGCGTTTTTCTGCCGGTAGGAGGCGCGCGTCTCAGGTGGAACGCTGTGGCGTCTCCCTCGCCATGATTCAAACATGATCACCATTCGATATTTCAAGTAATGAGCAAAAAAATGATGAGCTGGCATTTCGCTGGCCTCGGGCGTACCCGTTGCTTGGGAGACCGATGCAACATGGGCGATAATTGGGATTGTTCATCTCGCATGATGGCCGCCGGCCACGTGACCTTCTGCGTATGGAAGCCAGATTTGCAGTGATCCGGAGCAAAACGCCGCCGGTTGACCGCGTTTTATGCTCCTTCGGAAGTGATTAAAATGCGGTGACCCGACCTGATTTCAAGGCTTCGAGGTCAGGTTTTGTTTCGATTACTCATGCTATTGAATAAACGTATCTCTGTTAATCTCCTTATCTTTCTTTTAATCGCCGAGGGAGGAAGCCCTTCGTGTGATCTACGCGACAGTCAATTGCTGACCGCCGGTCAGTGTTAATTGTCGGATGACGCAAGGCGCGTGTTCTTACGTCATGTCACCTGCCGGACGCCTCGTCCTTCTCGCATGACTCGTTAATTAGCAACTGTTTGTTGTCTAATGACCGATCTCTAAGTAGCTATTGTTCTTCCGCTTAGCACGCCATGTCGTGACAGCCTTGCTGACATCAGCATCCCTATCTGCGCTGAATCCTAATTAAAACCCTGATGCTTTTTCTCCTTCTGTTGGCGTCCGCCGAGAAATCCGAATCCACCAGCGATATTACCAACGGAGTTTGTCGGAATGGAAAGCCGACGGTGACATCGACATGGGGCGTGACTGTCCGCCCCCTCCCCCTCGGCAGGGAATGACCCTCGGTGACCTTGCTAAGCAGAAGGGACGCTGCCCAGTCTGGAATCCCATTTAGTCCTAAGCTGATTCAAAAAGCCCTCGACTGGATGTGAGCTCTTCTTCAATATTCTGACGTCGGCTGGGTTATGTAACATCTCAATGATGCATAAAATAATCTACCCGGGGTGACCGTGGCGATGTCGACCTCCCTATGATCCCCTTTCGGTTATTCCGACATTGACTTGTAACCATGTTAGGTGTGGTTGCCATGGTAACGTAGTTGCTAATTGAGCGGGAAGAGGTGCGAAATAATCCGTAACGAGTCATCAGCAGCTGACGTTGCTATGCAAAGCGGGCGGTAAGCATGTAGTGGTCAGCCCAAAGCAGGGGTCAATCCAAGTGCAAGCCATTCAAAACCTGCTAGTGACCACCCCGCGTCGACCATTGTGCTGTGCGCAAGCGTAATTAGATTCGCGGCTCCACTTCCGCTTTGCTGCGTGACGTCACCAGTATGGCCACCGACATCGTCGCATCGGATGATTCAATTTGCGGCGGGAAAAACTGCAGATATTCAAGTAAATGGATGCTGGCTTTGTCTCGAAATGTGTGAACGCGAGCACTCGGTAACAATGCTCGACGTAGCTTATTCCATCGCATTAAGTGCCTCGTCTGTGTCTCGTAACGATAGACAGAAACACGAATACCATTCACCATTGCGGGTTGTGTGTGATAGTGCCAATAACATTGCGTAATATGCTTGCCATGTATTAGTAAAGTGCTGGTTTGCGCATGCGTGCAATCACATGAGATTGTCACTGTCATCTGCGTTTGACGACTTCGAGTGGCTTCGTCATCCGAGCTCATGTCCTGAGCACAGATCCATTTACGCTTCAGCATGATAACGATTCGTTATTTTCACAGCTTGTCTTGGCTTCAATTGCCAACCATATTACGGTGATTAGCGTTCCTTGAAAATTACTATTTTTATAAAAAAACCGATGGTGGGAACTTGGGAAGAGTTACAGCCTAGGGCTTGTTTCCCATCAACCACGAGGAGTGCCGAGCACCCCTCACCCCCCGGCTTCTAAGCCCTCTTTTTCCCAGTGCATATTGTAACCAATGTTAGCCACACCCCTTTATTACACACGTGCATCATTAGGTGATTTGCAAACGTTTCCAAAGAGCTTTTTTCCCCATCTTCATCTTTGCACACAGAACGTGTCAGAAGGGCATCATAAATTACCCTTGCTCATCCTTTCTATCAATTCGCATTGTATGTCTGAGTGAGTCTGCACATTTTTCTTTTCTAATTATAAGCCATGTATTTTTCAATGTAATTACCGACATTTAATAGCTTCTGTATAAAGAACACCTTTAAAATTGTATCTCGTGATGCAGAAGCCTTCCAGCCAACTAATTGTCTCTGAACTTTAAACCCACACCGTTGAATTCCAAACAGGTGTACGCTACTGTACACACACACACCTTTATGCTTTTCTAACCATCTCTAAAGAGAGGAAAAGATTGAAGTTGAAAATATTATGAATATGCTTTTTTTTCTCTTCATTTAAAAGCGCTAATTTTTTTTCCTACCCTCCTGTCGTTTCGGCTTTTCAAAACGCGGTACAGGTGCACACACACATGCTATTAACCTGCCAGAAAGGCGAGACCTCGGTTTGATTTAAGAGATCCTAATTACAATATGTAAATGAATTAATTGCGTATTCATCGATCAGGCAATATTGTTGCTGGATATAACTCTATTAGCGCATCTTCCCTTTGATGAAGTCGCTCTCTCCACCTGTGCCCCTAGCATCAGTCTATTCAGTTATAATTGCGTAGATCTCACCCCACCCCCTCTCCTACACGCGCTCCTAACAATTTTCTCACCTGTCCACTAAACCCAAATAAAGAATCTCGATCGACATCGAATAACGGTGTCTATCTTATCATCTTCTCTAACCTCATCTGAGCTGTTCTTATTAATGACGCAATGATGACGTCACTGATTATCAGCTGTTCAGGTGTTTATGATGAGCGTCCGGCAGAATGCGCTTCATCAATCATTCTTTGAGGTGACTTCTGCCTCACTGAGCTTCAGAGTTTACATCTCAATGGGAGGCTGACATCTGATGGACGACTTTCCCAAGTCAGCATCAGGTCACGTTCCCTCGGTTTGAACTCGCTTTTACTCGTTAATTACCTTCTTTAATCTCGTCATCCACTCACTGTGAGTAGTCATCGGGACTAAAAGCTGTTATTTCAAAGATCAAAACGAGGCTCTGTTAATCATTGACGCCCCCTCCGGGGATGCTTACACGAAACTACTTATTAAAAAAGGAAAAAAATTCTGCGTCAGCGGGATGTTGTTGTTTTATACCTGCTTTGTCACGGCTTTCATCTCATTCCGCTTACAGCTGACAGAAGAGGCATGATTCCTCAGCGATCTGCTTTTCATCACTTTGGTGTAATGTTTTCTCCCCCGTATCGCAACTGAGTTGTGCATTCGATCTTGGTGGCCAACCATAGTTTACTTGTCTAAACGCTAAGCTCCCGACTTCTTTCAACCATCACTTCATATCTCGTGTTTGTTTAACCTCAAAAACAGTAAATTTCCAAATCTGTTTGCTTTCTTGTGGCTCCACGCTGAGCTTTCAGTAGCCAGCCAAACAGACGGGGCACCCGGGCGAAACCTGAAACACGTTGTCGATAGCATAAAACCTCGAGATATCCGTCGACTCCGGGGCGAAATGTGGTTGTACTCAAGATTAACAGATTAGGCTTTAGCTTTAGGCGAAGGTAGAGCTAACTGCGGCTGTTATGCAGCCAAGTACCATGCTACTGCATGCCGTGAACACAATGCATGTGATACACAGCACCCCGTCTTCGGTACACGCTACCATCGTTTTATCGTTTTATGCCTCCAGATCGGAATGAAGGCATTTTTATGATGCGTCATTAAAAAAACTCTTGTAATCTCTTACAAGTGATAAGTGATAGCGAACCTTTGCTCTGACAATTAATCACCTTTATGCGAATTGATTTTTCACGTGGGATTCAAGATTTTTTATTCAAGTGCTGGGCCCTCACACTTGAATGATTAAAGTAGCTCATTAATCTTATCATTTACCAAACATTTCACAGGTCTTTGGTGAAAAAAACGTCTTCAAAGTGTGCAAATTGATTCCTCGTGTGTTCGCGTAATTCTCCCAGTTCAGGGTTCCTTCGATGTCTTGTCTCAGCGAATAATGCCGGCTCTGTGGGATGGATGTCGCACAGGCGTCGAGTGGCGGCGATTTGTTATTGTTTCGTCTTCAAGCGAGTGCTTTCGTTGCGTCTGTGCATACAACTCGAGCGTCTTCTGTTTTCTCGGACCCACTTTATTAACTCCTTCTTTTACTGCGTATTGTTTACTAACTCCCGTCACACAAGCTGTTTTACGGTGTAGAATGTACACTCATTCATTGTTGCCTGTCTCTCGAAGTAGAACGCAGCCCCATTTGTAAGACGTTGATTCGTGGGAATAGCGTCTACAAATCACCCTTAATCGCCAGTTCCTGTTGCTCTTGTGTCAATATTGGCCTAGGGTCATCGGGTGCGGGATCTTCCGTCGCATTCCAATGAGACAATCGCAGACATCTTCCGTCAAATCCCGAATGATGGATGCTTTGACCTACTTTTCATTCGGGATTGATCGTGACCTATTTATTATGACGCTGATTGGCTCGTTATGAGTTGTTAATAAACTGTTGTGAAATATATCTGGCGTTATCGTTTAACAAGTTGACGTTATCAGGATAAAATGGCAGATATTTTGGCTGCGAAGCGAGCTGAGTGCTTGCGCCGAGATAACGCATCCACTCCAAATGATTCTCGGCGCAATATGTTACGTCGATCAATTATCTTAGGCTTCTCATCCTCTTACATCCAGGAAATCTCTCTCCCACATACAAATTTCTCGCTATCTCGAGTGCTCTGTATCCTTCCAGTGTAACCTCAGTCCCCAGTTCAAGATTGTTCAAAGTGTATAAATCTTTAATATCCCCTATTTTCAATTCCAGGTTCAAAGCCAGCAACAACGATCACGTGATTGAGGTCAATCTTTACGATGACATCGATTTCGTTTGTCCACATTTTGAAGATGATGACAGCGGGAATTATGAAGAGTATTACCTGATTCATCAGGTGAGTTGTCAATTTGTCGCGTGGCTCCCCATTGCGGGGCTTCATATAACACGGCCTGTATTATTAATGGTCATCTCAAGGCTATTTCTCAGTCAGACACACTTAGCGCAGTCCAACTCTCGCGAGGGTTTCGTGTCTCGCGAGGTTTCGTTCTTTTATGAATCTAAGTCACTGACATTTCGTCGACAATCGCGTCGTTTCGGGATCAGATTCGTTGAGCAGGTGGTCTAGTTTCAGGTTCCGTGACAGGGCGTCTCCCCTCCGCCTGCCACCTGGGCTGCTTTGTGGTTCTCTGTAAAATCATATTTATAAATTATTTCTTTTAATTTTTCAGGTTTCGAAGCGAGAGTATGACGATTGCAATTTGTATTCTCCGGATACCGCCATTATGATAGTCAACTGCAGTAGCCCTGGCAAGAAAAAGCGATTCACCATATTATTCGAACCGTTCCAATCCATCCCTAATGTGCCCGAATACCATCCTGGTGGGAGATACTACTTCATCAGTGAGTGGATTTTAGTGTGTGAATAAATGATATTTGGGAATTTAGAAATTCTATACACTTTTGGAGAAATGAACTGAGTTCACACCTCGTGTCGATTTCCCCAAATGTTTACTTTTATTGGGGTCACAATGTCATCGCACATGCGCAAGACTGCACGTGCATTCGGCAGTTGAATCTTCTGCATCTGTTTTTCTGGGTGGATTTTTTTGCGTGTGTGCTCTGCCTGAAATCGCACAGAGGCAATTATTAAGGGAACCACTTGAAAGAAGTCTCAGTCGTTTCATCTTTGTCCAGAAGACATTCTTAAGATTGCTATTTTTCCCCTCTTCCCTTCCAGGTACATCTACGGGTGGCAGGGAGGGTATCGCCAACCCTCACCAAGGAGCGTGCGTCTACAAAAACATGAAGCTCACCATTCAAGTCTGCTGCGAATCGACAACGCGTAAGTTCCCACTTAACTCACGCACAGTATGCCGACGGCCAGCACTACTGTGTGCCAATGCAAGGGGCGTTCTGTTTTCACTAAGTGTCACACAATAACACTTCCCGTGGGATGTGGGGAATTGCCGGGAAATGGGTGTGGAATTAGTCGTGTCACAAACGCTGGCAATTACCGCGTTTGATGAATAGCGGTGAAGAGCTTCATCATCGTCGCGCGGCGTCAGCTCCGAGCTTATTCAATACGACACGGAATATCGGCAACTCAGCAAGCAAAGCGATTTATATCGCGTTCTGTCGGCTTGCCTATTGTTGGCGTGTTACAGCATCACGGGGTGTGCATCATGGCTGTTGCTCTTTGCGCGCCGTCTGCGGGGCTCAAATTGGTTCCTTGTGTGGAATGTCTGCGTTATACTGTGATCATCTGCACGTCTTTCCTGCTCTACATTTTGTAGATCGGAGTGAATCATTCGACTGAGTTGTGCATGCACTTTTCCGCTTCGCAGGGGGCTTCGCTGTTTAACGAAGGGGTGTGACCAATCCCTGACCCCCGTGACCTCGCCCTTTCCCCTTATCTATAGTTCTATACAGCCCCCCTTTCCCTCCCATCGAGTTCTCTCTTATTTCGTCTTCTTCTTCATCCGCACCTTGTACGAAACAGACTCAAATCAGCAATTATGCATGGCCGTGTCCCTGCGGAGTCACCTTTTTCCCTCGTCCTCGATTCCGCCAGTTCGTTAACCCCGACAAAAGCCCCCTCTTGCGAGAGACGACGAAATCCATTGGCTGCAAGATCGTGACATGCAAATGCCAGAGAAAAGTCCCCTGGTCACTGGTCAGCGAGTGCACGACCATCAATACTGACCCCCCTCCCCCTCTCCCATGGGAAACATTTGTGTATTAATTGGCGTTTTTTGTTGGGAAAGGAATTTCATACTAATCATGTAAGATGAGCAGAGGTCCGTCAAGTGGAAAATTCGCTTACGAATCCGCGTTATGTATTTTCTATGGCGGAATTTTTCGCGGAGAATGGCGTTTGTTAACTGGAGTTAACTCTTTCCGCTTCTTGTCATCATTATGGAAAGTTATTCAAGTCGAGCGGAAAACGTCGTTAAGATGTCAGCTAAACATCTTTATCGAATGAAATTGCTTCATTTTGGGGCTTGGGGTGAAAGAACGCTGAAGACAAAACGTTCCTTGTGTTGACATGCGCCCACCGCTGTCATTTTTATGTCGTATTTGTTGTTAAATTAATTAGTTAATTAATTTTCAAAGATCGTTTAAAAACAGCGCACGTGTACACAGCATGCGCTAATTTTGTTCATTTCAATTTTAGGTCATAACGCACTCTTGTTCATAACGCACTGCATGCCTTTTTACCGCTTTGTCAATCATTTTTCTCAATGGTGTCAGCTTTTTTTTTTCACTGTTTTTATTGCTTCAATGATTGATTTCAATGTTGGTTCTTAGCTCCGCCCCCTGCCAATTCCACTCTGGCCATCCCGAGTACAGATTCCACGCCTCATCCCTCCGTTGTCCCTGGTAACGCCAACACTTCGTCAGGTAATGCGGCCTCCACCAGGGCCTCCTCCTCCTCTTCATCCCATCGCTAATACTTCTGCTATTTAAGGCCAAAAAAACCCTCTGTTTTTATGTTTTAATATATTTTGTTTCGCTCGTACATTTTTTTTTTCGTATTCATGTTTTATGTAGATATTTTATGATAATATGGTGTTGGTCGTTTATCATCATAAAGGTTTTCAGTGAGTCACGCTGTAAGTGAACGTTATGATTAATCTAAATGTAGAAATGGCGGTGGTTTCTAAACGTTATGATTTCTTATCATATGTGTTGACGTTCTGTTTATTTTTATTTTTTTCGACAGATTTATCGACTACAACTCCTAAAATCACATCAACCCCTCCCCCATCGCCCCCTTCCACCACGTTAAAAGATCCAAAAGACCCCCAGGGATCGTCGAATCCGAAATTTAAGACAACAGTAACTCCATATAGAAGTACGTTATGATTAGCAGAGAGTAAGAATAACTCATAACGTTCTTTTTACAGGTAAACCGCCAGACAGAACGAAAGATCCGGATGACGAGAAGCGTGAAAATGAGATCGATGACCCTGAGCACCACAAGTCCATCAACAGAGCCAGTGACTCTCGTGTGCCACAAACTCTGCTCTGTGCATCGCTCACATTCAGCGCTGTTTTACGATATCTCCTCGGCAGATAGCGTTCATTCTTCTTCGTCCTGTGATCCTTTAGTCCTTGTGTACATACTTCACCCACTGCAGATCTTCGTTGTCTCTTTTTGCCTGTGATTTACCTTGGCTTTGTCCTTTTCTTTTGTAGTCCCGAATTATCACGCTCAGAGATGGGTAAAAAAAATTGTATACAGTACTTACATCTTTCACATTATTCGATTCCTCACTTTGATATTTTTTTGTTATGAAGAGAACATTTACCCAAGTCCATTTTTATATATTTTCCAATCATCGCTTCTTAAAGCGATTGATATTATTTTATTTTCCCTTGGGCATTATTTATAACAGATAAAGAACTGAAATTTCTGTCCGGGATATTTTTTATTTTCTCCTCATTATATATGATGATTTATTCATGGGTGCTACAGCTTCTGATTGGCTCATCAATCGTCATCATCATGACCATCACATCATCATTTTCATCCCGTATCATGATCTTGCCATTGACGTCATGTAAATAGAAATGAACAGTGTACACATTTTTGTATTTTTTTTTTGTATTTTTTATTATTATTTTGATTGTGTTGTGCTTCAAATGAGTGAGAATGCTTCTTATAGTATTTGTGAGTGAGGTGAGTAAGTGAGTGATTGTGAGTATTGTAAACCTACAACCCTATTATAGGGATAGCAACAGTATTCTTTGGATCAGTGCAGAGAGATAGATTTTTATAATGTTTTTCACTAATGACATGAAAGAAGTCAGGGAGATGAAACCGTAGCTTCATATTTGTTTTTTTTTTTTTGTATATGGAAATTTTTGCTGGCAAATATCAAGATTTTAAGGAATATGTGCCATTTTGATAATACGTGGATGATGCAATAATCTCAAACGCTGTCTCAATTCCATTCAGTTTCATCTAAGTCCCCCCCCCCTCCACTTCCATTTTTCTTTGTAATGATAGTGTTCCAGGATTATCTATTTCACCTTTCTCAAGATTCTCTATTTATGATGAAACATGTTAATTTTTTTTCCTATTCTAGCTATGAAAAGTTTTGTTTTCCTAGCTGTAAAAAAGAATGTTGTATTTTCATTGTGTACGAAATTGGTGTGCGTGAATGTTGCGATTGAATGCTTATCATGGATTCCTCTTTTTTGCAGAAAAAGAAAATGTCAATAAAATTGCACTTGTAAAAAACTCGACTCGTCATCTTTCCTGAGAAATGTCATTCTTTATATGGTGAAGTGTTTGGAGGTCTAGAGCAAGCAGATCGTATTTTTTCTTCGAATCCTGTTTTTTAACGTCAGTTGTGTCAATCAATACTTCACACATGCGCAAGCTCCCGCTTCACTGTCATGTGAGTCAAGCAATCGTCATCATAACGCACGCATATTCGGAGCTCTCTTTGTCCCTCCACTGGTTCCCTGGTCCTAATATATAATGACACAGGCACACACCGATGACAGGTTGTATCTCATTGGCTGCTATTTATAGTAACATTTAGTCAACTGGTCGTATTTAGCAAATTCTGTGAAATCATTTTCACTTGCTTCGCTTTGTGAGCCATCTTGGGAATTTCGTGTGACGTCATGTGAAATCGAGTGAAATGGGTGTACCAAAATAGGGGTGAGTTTTCATCGGTGTGTGCCGGTGCTTCTTTTCAGTAGCGCCGGAGACCAGTGAATCGTAGTGTTGCAAGCTGAAATGTAGTTAAAATATGGAACAGAATGGCAAGGGATATATATATATATATATACGAATAAGAAAGCAACGAGGGATGAATTGCAAGGCGCTGAGCGACACAATCAAGCTAGGGATCGGTTAAGCCGAATGCTCACAATTCCGATTTCACAACGGTTACAGTTTGGGACCTGCGTTAGCGTTTGGGTCACGGTTAGAGTTAAGTTATGCTGACACGGTATGTATGTACGGTATGTGTAACGTATAGGGGCATTCGGATTTGTGAGCATTCGGCCTACCGACCCCATCCCGCCAACATAAATAAATCTGTTAGGAAGACCAAAATATGCCATATCTGAAGGTTCTGGGGACTTATTTACTATACAAGTATCCAATTCATACTAAGGCTGATTAATATATCATGAACTTATGGTGCCTTAATTTATGCAAACACCATTAACGTTGACCTACATCTGAAAAGTTGAAAAAATGTTTGTTTACATGCAGTAGTATTGTATACCGGTACATTGTACAGAGTGGACCAAGATGGTCTACGGGTATCTACTCCGTGTTAAGAACCAACCTTTTTAAATAGGCAAAAATTTTACCGATTATTCCCCAAAATAACGACATGGATTGACTATAACTTACGTGTATTCTGCACACATTTATGCAACGCGATATGTAATAAAAAGTCTCTTTTGGAAGAGGGAAGAACATTTAAATGCGAGTGTTTTGTGACCGTGATGAGAGCCTAATCAGATGAGCCGTAGAATGATCACGATGCAATCATAATGTTATGTTGCTTCAATTACAATACCAAATATTTGCTTTTGTCTATAATTATACGCGATGAGCCTTTAATAAATTTAATCTCAATTCTCAAGTTGTTCTATAGTTTTTCGTGGTGTTTAATATTACATGTAATTATCTCACTTTCCAGTAATATATATATTTTTGATAAGACGTCGAATCAACACAGTTAAGTTTTTATTAAAAGTACTGCATCAAGGTAAGACATGCCATGTGCAAACAAATCGATAAATTAGTATTTCAAAATGACGTACAACACTACACTATGTCATTGTATCACTATGTAAACATTGTGCATAACAGCTATAGGAGCGGTCTTCCTGGAGGAGGTCCTCGCTGAGTTCAATCTTCCACCTTTCCTTCCTTCTTCGTATTCTCCGTTCCGCAGCTTTTGAATCCGGCGCATTTCTTTGCGAAATCTGGCGTCCGTGCTTCTTCGACGTTGTGGCATTTCTTGGCGTGACAATGTTGAGTCCAGTGACGTCCGTGGAAGGACTGGTTCGGCATGTCCTCCCCTCCGAAGGCGTGACAATGCTTCATGCCATGCCCTCCGAAGAAGGCTGCGTCTGTCTCTCTGGAAAACCGACGCCAGTGACCACCGTGGAAACCATGGTGATGACCGTGACCACGGTTGCCATGGTGATGGTACACCGGGCCATCCGCCGAATCACAATGTTGCCAATGAGGTTGATGCATTCGGGGGTGGTGGCAGCCAGAATTCCGATTCCAGGCAGAAGTTTCGGCGTTCCCAGAGACATCCCGCAAGACCGGCGAGTCGCACATGCCATGTTCGTTGTCAAAGCTCATGCGAGCCATCATTTTCTCAAAAACCACCATCTTCAATGATCTTGCTTTAATGCTTGGGATTTCTTTTCTTCTCCTTCGAGTTTAGCTGAATGTTCAATTCTGTTGCCTGTTCACAGCGCGCCTGCCGTATTTATCGGGAGATTGGAGCCGCACGTAGGACGAACGTATTAATTCGTTGGTAAAACGTCTGCTTACGTTGAACAGACGTCGGCGCTTGGCAGTGAGCCAAATCATAACGCCATCTACATTCCATGTTGCATCAGAATGTGCGTTATGACGAAGCCATGCTTGAAATCATAACGTAATCGCTAGAAACGAAGTTCCAAATTTCTACAATTTGCCTGTTTTACGAGTCATCGTTTAACGGTTACCTGCGTCAATCTATAATCATAATGATGCAATACTGGAATGCAATCATCTTTTTTTCTTTGGAATTCCTTATGGTCATTCAAAGGAGGTTGGGAACCACATTGACTTGGAAATATGTCCCCAAATTATTTCCCAATGCGTATTTTTGAGATCTACTAAATGTAGGTATCTGATGACATTTACCTCCCTGGTATAGTGTAAATCTTAAAATTCTTTTACAATTACTTCTAGGTCCCCCTTTCTTTTGTGGAGGACCTTTTTTGACTGGACTGCGTCTACATGTAATGTATAGAACCAACCGTCAAAATCATAACGCACAAAGAGGATTTAACCTAAATGGATATTCAATTGGATGCGTTGTTTAGGACGCCGAATTCCTTCGCTCCTCATCTTTTGGTTACATATGACAATATCTGGTCATTTTATGAGGTAGATCGACGCATGTTTGAATTTACCTAACATTCAGCGTGTTGGATCTTTTTGCTCACTCACTTTTGTCTTGTTCCGATCGTTGTGGGTTTCAAAAACACATTTTAGTGTGATCAACTATCATCATCAGTAGACGAGTAGTAGCTCCCCAACGGCCCAAGACGTAGCGTAGTGTACATACAACATGAGTCATGCCCCATTGATGTAGTAATATTGGGCAAAAATGGGTCAGGCTTCATAGAGTATGATGATATAGGACAGTATATGTATCTGAATATTTCCAGAGGGATGATGCTCCACAATTTATTATAATTATTTATGATTCTGAAATAAGATACTATAAGTCTTAGATACTGTAGATTGTTGTGTAAGTGAGGCAGAAACTCAATTAAAAATTACAGGCAACCCTTGTGGGGCAGAAGCCAAAGAGGCCCATGGATTCAATGCTTCATAACAGATAAATGTATTTTGCATTTTCACCCTACTACTTCCTGATGAGGGAATTGAACCTTGACCTCCTGATCATCGGGCGTCATCATGATTGAAGAATCTGCGATCTTTCCTTAACCACTCAGCCAACTGTGTCTGTTAATTGCTTCAGGACTCGATAACTATGCCTAGCTATAACAATGTGGGACAAATTAAATTTGTTATTACTGGTAGCTCAAAATTGGTTACGGCTAATTGATTACTGTTAATGATATAATGTGTTTCCATGGTGATGAAAAGGGAAGGATGCAATTTCTAATTTCTCTTCTTGTTTTGGGATAAAATTGTGAATTTATCTCGTCAGATTGGAATTCTGGAAGTGGAAACTATAAAATCTGTATTCCTCTTCTATTAAAGAATATTTGGATACTAAATCTGTCCCTGGATCATGTTCTGGCGCTGCTCAGTGGTGACAAGGCTACAAGTCATCATACTCATCACAAGTCTAATTCTAATGCAAAGATGGAATGAAAAGCTTACACAGGGCAAGACCTCAGAGATCAGAATGTGACATCATGTGTGGTGGATCTTCATCTGAACATTACACATTGGAAAACCACTACTGAAAAAAGAACAATAAAACTTGCAAAGAAGATCATGCAAACTAAATCGTCACTACAAGCTGCTACCATCTGGAAGAAGACTGTCGATTCCAAGAATTCGGACAGCTCGCTTCAAGAGAACTTTCATCCCATCATCAATCATTTCAAATAATTTTTGTGGCCAAACACATCCCTTCGGGCATTAAATGTTTATCTTATCTTATTAAACAAAGCAACATCAGCCGAAACGACATAACAGGGTTAATGAATGGATTGTATAAGAAGAAAAAAAAAAGTGACAGAAGGTGTAAGGTTTTTATTTGCATTTGTTTAAAATATGTTGTTATGTTGGCTTCAGTTAGGAGTTCAAAACCCAAACAAGGCCAACATGAAGTGCTACTTACTTTAGCTGGCAAATGTATATTTCTGCACAATTAACTGTGCAGTTTTATTGGAAAGCCAAACATAATTAGAGTCTTGCAGTGAAAAGACATTAATGTGATGAAAAGACATTAATGTTATGAACATCTCATTGAATGTCAATAATAAATTTTCATTTGGCAGTTATGGCTTTTGATGTTGGCAGCATCCAGGCTTTGGCCGATCTAATTACTCCTCGAGATCAAGACTCAGACAGTGAAGATGAGAAGGTTTGTTGGTCTTTTGACTCTTGTCGAGTATACCACTTAACTTATTGATTTTGTAGCCCTCGGGAGCTATGGCCCGAATGAACCCGGGAGATGTCGGCCCCAAGAATAGAGCCCCAGTCCAATCCACAGGTAAATCAACTTCTCTCCATAAATGCTTTCTCCCATTTCAATGCTCAACAGATTCTGAGGCAAAAAATAAAAACACAAAAGATATTTGGGCATCAGAGGACGTAAACGAAGGACAGGAGTTTGAGGACATTTATGACCCCCGACCTCAGCCTGAGTGAGATTCATCTGACGTCTTGCTTTGTTTTTTTAAGATTCATGGTTTCAGGTATGACATCGTGTACAAGCAAGCAATCAGCTCAGAAGACATGTTCTTAGGAATGAACAATAAAACCAATGCCACCTCAAGCTGTGAAGATATGATTGTAAGTGAATTCCCTCATCTCTCAGCAATGGGTGAAAGAAAGAGCAGTCAAGTTGGATGTTTACTGAAATCAGATTTGAGTAACACTATATATCTTTGAAAATTATTTTCTTTGAGAATGAAAAATGTAAGCTGGCCTAATCACAAGATTTTATTCATTTGCCTGATTAACTTTGATTTTAGAAATTAATAAGAATTACCCTCACAGGTTAAGATCCAACTGGCCGACACGCGTGGTTCTGACGTGGAACTGGACGTGAAGGACAAGTTTTTAAGTTGCAGAACTCCTAAATTGTAAGTTGACTCAAATTAATTACATGATATTCTGATGACCCTTGTAACAGCAAACTTGGTCTTCATCTTCCGCATCCTGTGGATTCTAAAAATGGTCGTGCACAGTGGGATGGTGACAAATGTCTTTTGACTGTCACGCTTCAAATGAACCGAGCTTACGACTTTGTCAACTTCTGACCTTGCATTGTTCATTTGTATTTTCATCTTTCTGTCCACTCATTGATGCATGCAATTTCAATAAATCCTTTTTTTTATATAATTATTTTTCTGGTTTTGTCACTTCTAAATTTCAATTGGTTTATTGATGCATGTAACTTTAAACCAACCTTAGTGTAATCAATAAATTTGTTATTCATTTCTGTCAATATTTTGTGAATTATTGAATTACTCTCTTTGAGTGTAATGCATAATGGTTATGTCGAATGTAAAAGATCAATTTCGATTATCTCTCAGATCTTTTTACTTCCTGAGTCAATTTTGTATCATTCCGAATCGACGGCTTTGAATATCATGTATCACATGAATAAATGTTCCATTCAAGGAGGTGCTTAATGTTATGTAAATAGCATAGATTAACGATCTATTGACCATGCTGATAATAATAATAATAAATTTATTCAAACACGTGCAGTTTGGTGAACAGTGGCAGTTGGTGGTGATCGAAACAAAGGTGTTTGATATTATTCCCACATCCTGAAAGTTATACCCTCGAATTACTAAAGTATACTGTCGGGTACCAATTATGTGGTCAAGTATACTATATCACTGTCCATATGCTGTAAGGCGCACTGTTCAGTAGCGCGAAATGCGTTATGAACTCGTGACCATAACGCACCTATTCTGGGTTCTTCTTCTGCCGCCAGGCGGAGCCACCCTTGACTTCCGGTGCAGAAGAGCAGTTTGTGTATGACATGGAGAGAGATGAAGCGTCTGTTTGAGTGATTCGGATTTAACATCTTTCCAAGCAATATGTCATCTGATGACACCAGTGTTCGCGTGGCTGTTAGGTAAGCCATTTATCTACATTAAACAGCGTTATTGTACTTGCGTTCGCTGTATGAAGCGCGATCTAACAATTGATGTGAAACATGTCACAATGTTGAATGTGAACATTATGATTTCGTTGATTGATTTCCCTCAATTCCACTTTGGTGATCAGGCTGTCAAAGAGTGAATGGCAGCTGTCGAACGCCTCATTGTCCGATCTGGCTGTAAAAACATTAATTATTCTACTTCTGGACTTTGCAGTTGTATTGAATTTGTCGTTGGTACTCTTCCATCACGATGACGGATGAGGATTAATGATGGCATATAATTAATATAATAATTATAATAATAATAAATAATAATAAATTATAACAATTCTGATTGTAACATTGATTACAATCATTTTAATTTATAATCATGACAGCGTTGAAGATCATGACACTGATGATGATGATACGATACTGTTATTATATAGTGATTATTATGATTATAATCATTATTACCAATAATTGCAATCAGTTCAAAGGATATATTTATAAAATGTCACATGAATAATTGATTATTCATCATTATCATAGCAAAGAGAGGTGATGATCTGAAGATTAAGTTGATAAATTTGATAAGATATTTCATAAGAATATAGATTGAAGGTTTACCCACTCACCGGTTATAAATTATAATAAAGTTAAATGGATTCAATTGGATGCCTCAATAAACTTCCCCACTCAATCCCCTATTTATAGCTTTTTTATTCTCCTTCCAATTACAGTATTACCCGCTATTACCAAATGTTCTTCTAATAAGTCTATGAGAAGTAAGCATGATTTTCAAATGCTCTGCGTGTCCTTTATTGGTGCCAGAACTAAGGCTCTTATTTTTTTATTTAAAAGTGGATAACATAATATTCAAAATGCACTGTTCACTGAAGCGAAATTCACGTAATTATGGCTGTCATCCTGTGATTTACCTGCCATTCGTCTAGGTATAACACTTGCCACCAGAATTATGCCTTAGGATATTTGCAAGAGCTGTGCATGTGAACTGTCATTTTGATATACCTAGATTGTCCTACTTTGAACGATTTGACGTCATGCTACTGGAGTACTGGTGATACATTTATTGGACCAATGTTGATAAATGGAAAATGTTATAAAAGTCAATCTGCAAGGCTATTCAATAAAATGAAATTAGTACCAGAATATAATTTCAATCTTAAAAATTAAAATATCCTGGCACCCTTGCGTTTCCACATGGTTCCGGTCAGCAAGGCTATGAAACGTCACCAGATGGAATCTGGGCTGCATTTCACTGAGGAGTATTTGAATGTCTTTATCTACAACGTTCTGCTGTGTTGCCTGAAATAGCAGTTCACCGTTGAGTGTTTTAATGAAAGTTTCAAAAGGTTAAATTTTCACTGTGAAATTTGAATGATTTATTGTGGCAGATGAGGTGGAGATTGATTCGTTTTATGTAGCATAATTGAGACCCAGCACAATATTTTTTATTTCACTAAAGTTCAGAGAAGGTAATCACTCAAAGTATTCAACAGTGCTAATTTGAAAGTTTTGTCCCTTCTGCCTTGCTGAGGATTTTTTCTGGCACTTTTCCAGGTCCAAGAAGGAGATTCGCTTTTCTCATCTAAATGGTTACCTCACTGCATTAGTTTGTAATTCATTCAATTGGCTCTGTTATGTACACAGTAGTATCTTTAATACGCTGCGAACTGCATGAATCTCCGTTGCATCTCCATCTCAAGATGTTATTATAGAAGCAAACATGTGGTTTGAAGGTGCATTAAAAACCGACCAAGATTAGCTCACAGTTTGTTTTCAAGAGCTCATTTCCTTCTTAGCACACTGGGGTCTGTAAATAGAATTAATAAAATAAATATTTTCTAGAGCGGTAAACTCAATGACTTTCAAACACCTGGGTGCAAATATAAATTTTTGAATCAAAGCTTCTAAACAAAACTTTGTTACAAGTAAGCTTACCATGCAATCGCTCAATCCTCAGGTGATGTTGTGAAGTTTGACTTGATAACAACAGCATCATTATCATAATATCCCAAAATTGTTTATGCTATCTATAAATAAACACATCTCAGTGATCTGCAGAGGTGCATGTCCTCACATTTCATCTTTTCATACTAACCACATGAAATGATAGATGTCGTACTATAACCGTATCTCTTTGAGATCAAGAAAAAAAGGAGCTCGGTTTTCTTTTCTGTACTGGTTATTGCATAGGATTGATGTCAGAGGTGTACCTTGGCTGCAACACACTCATGCTGGTACAGCCAGAGATCCTCTTAATGCTCTTCTGTTTTGAAACGTGACAAGATGCTTGTTTAGTCTGCTGCTCAGAACTTCTCTATTACTTAGAATTTATTTCTTGTTAGAGTTGCATCTAAGCATGAAAAATGATGGATCCGTTGTTTTCGGTTGAGCATTTGCTGACCATAACTCCTATCTACTGACCTTAGATGACCAGGGTGGGTTGTGTTTAGGAAAGTGCAAACATCACTCATTCTTCCTTCTTTGTCTTGTTGACACTTCAAGGTGTTTTTACTTAACAACAAACATGAGATAGTGTTCGTGTTGTGGAGTTTTGAGTTAGACTGCATAGTTAGGATCCTAACAAAGTTATGTAATATAGTGAAATCACTGGGATTACGCAGGTGGGTTAAGTGTGTTTAAACTCATGAATGAGTGTTTTTTTTTTAATTGGAGAGCAGCGGTCTAATCTCTTTGATCTCTTGTAATACGAGAGCACGAATCTGATCTTGCACTTAATGACTCTTGTTCGCTGTCTTAATTGAGCTGTTTGCGTGAGCATGAATCATCCTTCTCAAATTGTACACCTGCCAATTGGCTCAATGTTTACACCATGATTCAAAATGCGCACTTTCCTTAGCTGATTTACTCTTTATGTTATATATAGGAGTCAAAATTTCAAGTGCCTCTACAAATGTTTATTCTCTGGTTTCTCTCGCTGTTTATGATGCTCATAAGTAGGAGGTTAGGCTGTGATGTGCATATTTTTCATAAATTGTATAGAACCATGATGATGACGTTCACAACTTGTTCGAAATTGAATTTTTTTAAACCCAACAGCGTTATGCCGAGTTGTGTAGTTATATTAGTTGGTCACTGAGCTTCCCTTATCTGCTGCTCACAATGATTGGGCTAAATGTTATCTTGGGATTGTCAAGCCTCTCAATGATCTCATCCGTTTTAGCCAATCAAGATTATGTATTCAGAATATTCTTACACTACTCGTAACATTACGTGTATTTTCGTCATGATTAGACTACGCATTTTCCACTCTCAACACTCTTTTCAGTAGTCTTCTGAAGTAGTCCTCAAAGTGGCGAATCGTTCACTTTCTCTCTCACCCCACCTAATCAGCTGAAAACCCTACGCCCCTCTGGTTGTCATGCATGCAGTTGTTACAATATATTACGATCAATGGAATGCAAACATCATTAAGTTTAATGGCGAATTAAAATGCACGGTGCTTTGCAGTTCCAATTCATGAATATTCAATATCCCTGAAATGCTTTGAGCCTGCACAGATGTTGTATGTAATCTGAATCTTTGTTCGTGGGGGGTCTCTATGCCTGTATGAAGCAGAGCAGAATCGTGGTTTTATATTGACTCACTGAGCCAGTTTCCTGCTCAGCTACACATGTATGTACAATGTATTTGATGAATATTGATAAAGATATATGTTTCATGCCATGCACCAATGAGAGGAGGTCATAGCATATATTGACTCTGCATCAGTGGCAGTTTAATTAGTGCTAATTGCCTTCCATCAATGTTTATGATTGCACGTGGCTTGTGTGTTTGTTAGTGGGCCTGTGAGTACCATGCAGTGGGTTTAAATATAGTCATGGCTGATATTGTGTGTTTGTCTTGTATAATGTGTATTATACAGTTGATTATCATGCAGTTTGTAGACCTGTATATAATCAATTACTGACTGATAACTAGTGCTGATAGAGGCGTATTGACTATTGGCGTTTTATACACACTGATAAACTTGATAAGTGCGTGGCTGCGAGGCCTATCTCTCTCCCTTTGTGTGTTAATTCAGCATTGTCATGATTGTATTTTGTGTGCATACAATATGCTTTGATGTTCTAATCTCTCTGGCTCTTTTATTTTGTCCAGAAAATTACTCACCATGTATGAATATTTTTCCTCCGTGTTTCTTTAATATGGAGGTTCTTGGAGCTGCCTGGAGGGATGGTACCCTAGATATGATATTCCATTGAATGGAGGCTTTCCTGCCCTGAAGACCACTTACGGATTGTTCAGTCAGGACACAGTGTGCATTGTAATTTTAATATTGGAGACAGCTTAATTATAAGTGGCCTACGTCAATGGCTGAAGCGGTCTACAGATAGGGGCTCTCCAATGTGAGATTATGAAATTGTGATATTTGTTATTTTTAATTATACACATATTTTTATTGCTGTTCAAAATTGTTTCCGCTGGTCACATCATCACTGACATGATTCTCAAGAAGGAGAGAAAGAAAGAACATTCAATAATAAGAAGAGACAACAAATATTTAAACTAGACAGAAAGCAAATCAACATACTGTCGGTGGCAGCAATGAGAGAAGAGAGACTGCGAGGCATTCAAGAGCAAGGAAAAGGAGCAACTTTCTAATTCTGAATTCAAAGTATTCATTGATGCACGAGGAGATATGCTGACATTGCAATCTCCATATTATAGCTCGCAATAAATCTTTCAATGTCATTGCCCCTGAATTATGGTGGCACTCATGTCTTGGATTAATGAAGATGAAGATTTGGTTAGTTTAAATGGCATATGGCAAATCATTGGTGTATCGGCTAACAATTCAGAGTCCATTTCCAACTTTATCACAACCAGGTTTCTCTCTCTTTGTATGTTAAAACTTGCTTGATAACAGCCAAAGATGAAACTATAATTGTTGTCCTGCAGGATCCGTCCTCAGCAGCCAAGTGAACAGCTGGACATGTGCCAAATCTGCACCCAGGTGACCCCTGGAGAGCCCCAGGTCGTGCTGGGCAAAGACAAATCCTTCACGTACGATTTCGTCTTCGATCGGGATTCCACTCAAGACCAGATTTACGAGGGATGCTCCCACGACCTCATTGAAGGGTAAGCCTTCCACGTCCTACTCATCAATATAATAGAACTTTTGTATCAATTGGAGCACACTTCCTTATCTCCTTATCAGGTCAATACCTGTTCAATATGACCTCACTGACCCTATCTTCTTTTTCCAGGTGTTATGAAGGCTACAACGCGACCATCTTTGCCTATGGCCAGGTAAATGTTCTTTCCTCTTGGCTGGCTCTGATCCAGCAGCGTGCATTAGCCAGGTTCCCCCCTAAGGCCCTCGGTAGCCAGTGTTGGTGAAAGAAACGCCAAAATGTCCTCACATGTTTGTCTTCTGTGGCCTCAATGTCGCTATGTTTATATCCGAAAAGGATTAAGTCGAGTGGCTCTTTATCGTACAAACCTGTTACGCCAACCCCCTCCACGCTGGCTTTAATACTTTGATTACTTTCATAATAGAAGCTATTCATCGATATGTTTCCTTTGCTTTCTCATGCATTCTGCCAATGTTGTATTTATGTTCTGGTGCATCATTTCTCAAAATGCATTTGGGGATTTCCTCATTCAAGGGAGTTGGGTTTTCCCTTTACCTGAGCAGGTTGTACCTGAATAAGGCAGCACAACCGCTTCCTCCCCTTTGAAGCAAAGAACCATGGATTTTTTTTTAACAAAGCCTTGGGATCAGAACTAGTTTCCTTGTAATTAATACCTTACTTAATTCTTTACTTATGATCTTAGTGTGTTAGACAAACATACATTTGTTTTGCATGAAATGCAGTTAACAGAGCTACTTATTTAAAGGGAGGGAGAACTGGTTAAAAATGGACTTTGAGTCGTTATTTGATGCACCAAAAATGATTCCTATGCCTGGCCCAGACAAGAAATATCATCGCTAACGATTTCGCGGGAGATATAATGCTAATTAGGCGTGACGTCAGGAGCTGTGATGAAACACCGAGTTCCCCATCTTTTACAATGGGCCTCGTCATATCAGCGTGTCCTGCGACTAAACCCCTGGATATTTTTTTGGTTTTCTTTTCGGAAATAGATAGAATAATCATTTTGCCACCAGTCAGGCGCGAAAAAAA
>KB296161.1:269277-327733 GCA_000328365.1 Capitella teleta | reverse complement strand
CATCAGCCATCAGCCAAACCAAGCCATCAGCTGACGTTTGCCTCCTATACTTCGCAATGGAAGCCATTCTCCCATAGGCGCAATGCTAACCCCGATATTCGGAATGCATTATTTCCTTACGCTTGCATCCAGGCATGGTGTTTTTGGCACGGAATGCTATCAATTGGTGCTATGAGTCAATAGAACATCACTTAAAATTTAGTTCCCCATCCCTTTAAGAATGAATAATTGAATATGGGACTGCCTCACTTGGCACTAGATCAAGACCTATTTGCTTGCCCAATTTGATTTGATTACTAATGTCGAGACTCGAGAGGCCAAGTTGAACAACATGTATACCAACAGTTACCACACGTTCAGCTGCATCAAATACGTCTGATATGTATGATTTCAGAACAATAATTAGTGTCATAATTGACTGTAATACATGGCTAGCTGTTATGCAATAATAATGCATAATAATAGCAGCCAATTAGTGCCGTTTAATTAGAACCCTGCGAAAAAGCAGACTTGTTTCAATGCGAAGGAGGAAGAGTTTTTTCCTGCTTCATATCAACTACAGAATTATCTGAACTGAGGTTAGAGCAACACGAGTTTTATGTGCGATGCAGCTATCTCTCATGCGTACATCAGTTGCAACCCAAATGCCAAGTACACAACCTTTGCGTGAATCACTCCTCATCGGTTTTCAATGCCTGATCATTTGATCCTGTGAGCAGTAATTCACGATTGCTAATGCAATCATCTAATTCCGTCTGCCTCTTTTGTTTGGTCATCCCGAGTGATGTATTAACTACATAAACAAGGCAGTAATGAAGTATACAATTGGCATGTTTGTGTATATATACTATTTAGTATTTACCTGTGGCAGCCATTTGATCTATTGTGGTAAATCTGGTGCTTGAAGCAGGGCGTTTGTAGCTGGCTCTAGGGAACGCGTCCACTTCATGGCTCATCGCTCTCTCCCAGAGAGCTCTCTCTCTCTCTCATATGTTAATATCTTCTTTTGAAAAGTTTCTTTTTGAGGTCTCGATTTAAATGATTGAATGATTTAGCTATGAAGTCTTTCATTGTTGAATTAAATGACTACATACCCATAAGTTTGTAAGTATTTTGAGAGCACTTCATTACTGGAAATAATATTTAATTAGATGTGCATGATGAATGGATTGAAATTTATCTTATCTAAGTATCCCTCAGCTACCTGATTAATTAATTTCCTCCGTATTTTTGGAGGAGCTATCAAACATGACCTTTTTCTTGAATCTCATGTATGAACTCCTGAGATGTCATTAATGTGTTAATCATTCCATAATTGATTAAATTGCTAAACCTTCTTCCTTTTCAGACGGGCTCAGGCAAAACGTACTCAATGGGCACTGGTTTTGACATGAACGCGGGCCAGGAGCATGTGGGCATCATCCCGCGGGCGATGGCTCACCTCTTCGAGGGCATCGAGAAACGTCGAGAGGCAGCAGTTGCGGACGGCCTGCCTCCCCCTGACTTCAAAGTGAACGCTCAGTTCATGGAGGTAATTATTTCCACCATCATGTCATCCCTTTTTTCCCCTTCTTTTGTGCATTGTGTGTTTTGAGGAGGACATTCCACCTCACCTGGCTTTCTATCTTGGCAAGTTCAGTAATTGAAAATTGAGCTAGTGTTTTGTGGTGATCAGATGCCCTACAGGAACAACGCCTCTCCTCTCTCTTTTAGTTCTCGTGTTTCTGGGTGTGTTCACCTTGTAATAACAACTTCTGGCTCTCAGATATGTTTCACAATCTGGCCTTGATTTACTCTGCTGGCTTTTATTGGCTATCGACAGACTTTAGCCTCAGCATGCTCGCTCTCTCCTCTCTCCTGCCAGATTTAATGTCCACATCGTCTGAGAATAAGATCTCATTGAAAGGAGATCTCGCCTTGAGATAAAGATCCCATTTTGTTCTTTGCTCTGTGATCTTTTATAATAGGTTATTAGGCCATGAAATTGAATAGCGTTTTAACCATATTATAAGTTATATGTAATCGTACTGTGAGTTTCAAGGGAGACGTTCGTTTATGGGTCTGTCAGCAAATGTTGACTCAATATATGACAGAAGAAGAAGAAGAAGAAGAAGAAGGAAGTGTGCTTCTGTTGATTTGCAAAGAAAGAAAAATGTGAGACCTTGATGGGCATGTCTTATTTGCACCATATGTAACGGAAATCTGCCTCAAAAGTGCTTTAATTTCAAATTAAATCAAATTTATTTAGCTAGTATGACCATATATGGAGTGAGACATCATTAAAGTATAAAAGAGTCAGTCTTTTACCTAGAGGGCCGGCTGTTAACTTCATATAACTCCCAGATTGTAGAGGTTTTTTTTCTGTTTTTACACCTGAGCCGTTGATTGGCTTTTGTTCGACCCCTCACTTAATCTGAAGCGTAACTCACCGATTTCAATGCATTTCTCCTTGATTTAATGCTGCTACCTCAAAGTACCTGTTGAGAAAAATTCCACACTTAATGAGCAAAAAAAATCAATTTAAATTCCTTTGACATTCTCATTTGGGTTATTTAACTTTTGTTCGTCTCAGCCATCACATTGATTTATTGATTACATTGTGTACATAATGCTCTTGCATAACCCTCACAGCCGCATGTTAGCAATCACCATTCATTCATATGTCCTTGAAGCTCTATGGATTAACAATGCTTTCAAATTAGTCCACATTATTCAACTATTAAGTGAGAGTTTGTGCCTGACTCAGCCTGAGAAATCTTTGGCTTTTATGACAAATTTTATGTGTATTTTTTAAGAGCTTACCATGCGGTCTTAACTTAGTCCCAACAATTTTGTGTAATGATGAGATACCAAAAAAAAAGGATCTATGGACACTTTGTAGTCATTTTTCATGCTGACAGCTCTTGGTGTAAATAAATTGCATACCTGTAATTTAGTAATTGTATTTTGGTGATTTTTTTGGGCAGATGTTCAGGAAATTATTCTTCATGAATGTCGTTAAATTTCAGCTGTACAACGAGGAGATCCACGATTTGCTAGACACGACAAGAGACCCAGGAGAGAAGGTACACAGCCCCCTTCTCCTCTCTCCCTTCTCACTTCTTTGCTTTCCACAGGGAAGGAAGTCTCACATCAAAATCCATGAAGATGCGGCTGGTGGCATCTACACAGTTGGCGTGACGACTCGTCCAGTGGCCTCCCTGCAAGACGTCAGTTTGCTCAAAACCTGGTCCTCATAATTTGCATATTGCTCCTCGCTTCAGACCATTCAATGCCTGAAGATTGGAGCGCTGTCTCGCACGACGGCCAGCACCAACATGAACGCCCAATCCTCCCGCTCACACGCCATCTTCACTCTACACATTCGGCAGCAGCGTGTGGTCACTGAGCGTGCGGTCAGTTTGGGCATCACTTGGGTTTAAGGGGATTCATTTTTTATTTTTTATTAGGAGTCGGATGGGGAAGGCAACCCTGATCAGGAGAAAGGCACAGCTGAATCCATGAATGAGTTTGAAACTCTCACTTCCAAGTTCCATTTTGTCGATCTTGCTGGATCTGAGCGCCTGAAGAGAACTGGAGCAACGGGCGAGAGGGCCAAGGAAGGCATTTCCATCAACTGTGGCCTGGTGAGAGACATTGCTTAAGCAAGTGCATGATTGGTGTTGATTACCTTTCCCAAAACGAAGAAGAAAAATCTAACAATAGCGGAGCTATTTCCCAATTGGTTGAGAATGTTGAGTGACATTTGCTGGTGAGAAATTGATTTAAACAAGTTGTAGGACAACTTGTCGAGTGTATTGTGGCCCTCAACTGAGTGTAATTAAAGCCAAAGTTGTGCTGATTTCCCATAGAGTCCTTCAAAGGCAGCGATTGTTTATTCAAGATTCTTCAACTATGTTTGCCTTCAACTTCAGTATAAAAATGTTTTTCGTTACAATGCTCCATTTGTTGTTGAATTGCATGGGGATCACAGAATGGAAATTCTGTTACGCAATGAATGACTTGCCCCTTCTCTCGTTCCACGTACTGTGTGTGAGCAGATTGTGGTTTTAAGTGGATTCAAGGTCAAGTGCTCCATTCATGCGTCACTGAACACAGTGTTACTCTTATGATCACCTTCCTGCACTTCACTCTTTACAAAAGAAACTTTTTGGTGGGGAATGCTTTTCTTTTGTGTAACGATATTGGTTATTTTAGCTAATACTATCAGCTGAGAAAAGAATTTGCATTGAGAAAATTGCATCTTACAGTCAAGTCTTAGTAGCTCAAAATCATTTTTGTTATTAACTTCTTAACAAATACCATTATCTTAAATTGATTGTTTTACTGCAAACCTGAAATCTTAAGTCAGGATTGAGGCAAGCGTTTTAAGATTTTGTTTCAATTTACTGTTGAGTGAAATCGCTGTTTTAAATGCCATCAATGATTGTCAACAAAACAGGAGAAGTATGGAGTATTAGAAGTATTTAGAACTAGACATGATACCAAATTATGTTTATGAAAACAAATTGTAATAATTATTATTCGTCATTATATAACACTCAAGTACCCAATTAACATAAAATTTGTTCTCCTCAGCTTGCACTAGGCAACGTGATCTCCGCCCTTGGAGACAAACTGAAGAAGGGAAGCCATGTGCCGTATAGGGACTCTAAACTGACACGCCTGCTTCAGGATTCGCTGGGAGGAAACAGGTTTGTCCTTCTCTTAATGACCTTCTCCTCTTAATTGTCCTCCCTCTCTTAATTACCTTCTCCTCTTAATTGTTCTCCCTCTCTTCAGTCGTACTGTGATGATTGCCTGTGTATCTCCGTCTGATCGTGACTTCATGGAAACTTTAAACACCATGAAGTATGCCAACCGTGCACGTAACATCAAGAACAAAGTGGTCGTCAACCAAGATAAATCGAGCAAAATGATTGCTGAGCTACGACTGCAAGTACAGGAGCTGCAGGTTGAGCTGGATGACTACCGCATGGTACAGCAAACCTTCGTTGGTTAAAAACGCAGTACAATGAGGTTTATTTTCTAGGGACGAAGGGTCGTGGATGCAGATGGATTGGAGAGTGTTAATGACATGTTTCATGAAAACACAATGCTTCAGAATGAAAATGCTGCTCTCAGGAATCGCATCAAAGCGCTACAAAATACGGTGGAGAAACTGAATGCGGCCAACACGCAAGTTCTAGCTGATCGCGTTATGAACACTTTGTCTAAAACTGATGACGATGGCGATGAAGTACGCCATCTCATAGAGGGATACATCAGGGAGATTGAAGAGCTAAGGTACGGAGAGTGCTATACAGTCACCCTTCACAATCCGAACTCCAGCAATCCGAATTCCCTCTCTATCAGAATACTCTGGCTCATGGCGCACCCATTCCCTATGCCTAAGTGACCCATATTCCGAACCCTCGCAGTCCGTACTCAGAACGAAAAATCTTAATACCAAAATGAATTTTACCATTGATTATGTAAAAATGAACCGATCACAGACAGCCGCGATCAATATTGTGTCGCCTACTTCCCAACCATCTTAATCATTTGTCCCCTTTTAACAATAACAGAAACATAAAAAGAGCGCAGCTACAGATTTTATAAGTTAACAAAACCAAACATTAATTGTCGATGGACGTGAAAGAAAGTGCCGCCTTTATGAGAGTTAAGTGTTCAATCTTTCAAATAATATGGGGCCGCATATAGGACTTGAACAAAAGTAGCTGCCGTTTGAGACACATTCTTTGTGTCTGTCGACTAATTAAAAATTCCTCATTTATTTAAGGTACCAGACGCCTAGCTCTTGTGTGTTGTTGCAGTAATTAGAACGAATGATAAATCCATTCGAAGTTGTGTGCCTTAAAAATAATAAGCCACAAATGGTAAATGCTGTGACAACCAACCAATCAGAAGACTCGCAGCATGAAGAGTTAACTGCATCGATTTCAATACAGCATGAAATCATTGAAGCAGATCCATTATAATCTTCCTTCTGCACTTGAATTCATCTTTCTTTCCCGCTCACATTGCCAATGTGCTCAAAGCTCTTCTCATTACACGTCAAATTATTATAATTATTTTGAGGCATTATCTCCTGGCTGCAAGTTGATTGAACTGTCACCTACCGCACACAGAGCGACTGTGAGACGAGCTACTCATTCAGAGCGTCTCATATTACTCACCCTTTGCTGGAGAGGGAGGGAGGAAGGGAGGGGGGTGATGACACCTATTGTTGCTCATGTTTACCAAACCAAATCCCCCGCAATCCGATTTTTTGGGGGTAAAACCAAGGGTGTTCGGATTTCGAGGAGTGACTGTAATTGTGTGTATGAATTAAAGATCTGTTATTCAGAGTAATTTTAGCTTGTCATGAATGTTCATTTTTATTTTTATTATTCATAACAGGACCAAACTGATGGAGTCAGAGTCTATGTTGGAGAATGTTCGCCGCTCTGCCAGCAGAGTTGCCAACCAGTCTCGCCTAACCCTCTCTCCCATGAGTGTGTCAACCGCACAGAGCATTGAGCTGAATGCGTCCATGGAAAACAGTGTCACAGACATCTTGAGCGTAGCCAAGAAAGATGTCCACCGAATGAAGAAAAGAGTTCGCAAGCAGAAGCTCAGCATGGGCAGGTTTGTCGTCTCTCTTGTATTCCTAGAAATTGTTGACAATTCTTTTATTTATCTCAGTGACAAAGAGAATTTAAGCGAAGATGAAAAGCAGGACCATGAGGAAACAGAGGAAGTGTCTCATCCTCCAGATCATGGGGACCAAGAGGATGCTGAGGATGAAGAGGAGGAGGAGGAGGAGGAGGAGGATGAGATGGATGAGGAGGGGGAAGAGGAGGAAACTGCCCTCGATTCAGGCTCAGAATCTGATGAAGGTGATTTGAATTTTCACTCTATTCTGACGTAATTCTACACTTGAATCATTTGATTTCTCTGCCTGCATTTAGACATTTATAACTCTGATGAGTCTGATGACTCAGTGGGTCCTATGCGCCAGGGTAAGTCAATCAGTGAGCTGGAGTCATGCATCATCCACTTGTCAATTATGAAACACATTGCTTTTCTTAGCTTCATTTCTTTTGTCATGAATGGAATGTCCCTATGATTTTTATATATATATATTTTTGTTTGTTGTCAAATGGCTGCAAATTGAATGTTTTTATATGATTTTTATTATTATTTTGTACTTTTCTTCTTGAAAATCCTGCATGTTGTTGTTTGCAGAGCTTAGCAATATCTTGGAGTGTGAGGAGGCCATAGGTGAGATGTGCTCCCCTCTACCCTCCTCCCCCCTCCAAGACGCCTTCCCTCACTCCAAGATTAATTGTCCCAATTTGAATCTTTAATCGGCCTTTTTGCACTCAGCCTGTTCACATTATTTCGGGAAGTGATCTTGATTTTTTGCTCATCGTTTTCTACATTTTTATTGTAGCTATTTCTGTATTCTCTTTCTGACCTTTCGTCTGAATTTCTTCCAGACACGGACGCCCTGCATGAGAACCTGGCTGATTTGACCTGTTCGATTTCGATCAAACAGAAACTGATTGAGGAACTTGAGCTGAGCCAGAAGCGATTGCACAGCATGAAGCTGCAGTACGAAGACAAGATGACGTCGCTCCAAGACAAGATCCACGTGACGGAGAGCGAGCGAGACAAGGCGCTCTCCAAGATGGGTACGTCTGCTATCAATATCCCCACAATCCAATCACTTATGAATATCCCAGGCCACCTATCGACTCAGAGCAATAACGAACAATCAAAGAAAGTGAAGGAAATCTATGAGAAAAAGCTACGCGACATGCAGAGCGAGATGAAGAAGCTGCAAGCCGCCAAGAAGGAGCACGCCAAGATGCTGAGGAACCAAACGCACTATGAGAAGCAGCTGTCAGCACTGCAGAAGGACCTTGGCGACATGAAGAGGCTCAAAGTGAAGCTCATGAACCAAATAAAAGAGGAGGCGTCCAAGACGAGGGAGTCTGAGAGGAAGCGTAATCTGCAGATTAATCAGCTGAAGAAAGAGCAGAGGCAGCGAGATAACCAGATCAGACATCTTGAGGTTGAGAAGCAGAAGAGGGACGTTGTGCTGCGCAGGAAACAGGAGGAGGTCGAGACTCTGCGCAAGAGGCAGAGGACCAGCGCAATGTCCGCCAAGGCCGCTGGCCGCACTGCCAAGTCTGAACGCTCCGTCATTGGTGAGGAACTGGTTTTTTATTTGTTATGATTGGCTTCATGGTTTTATTTTTTATATAGGGGCAAAGCAGAAAAAATTCAACCCGAAAGCAGCCAAAAGTAAATGGGACGCCTTGGAGAAATCTGTGCGTGTTTTTTAACTCGCTTTTTTAACTAATTGATAATTAATTCTGTGTTGTTTTTTGCATCAGGTTTCTACATTTGTGACCAAGAAACAAACTGTGAGTCACATGGAGAAAGACATGGAGCGCTGGATCCACGTGAGACGAGGAAAATCAATTGAAGTCTATAATCAGAATTATATTTATGCAGCAAAGAGAAACGCTGAGTAAGAAAATGGAGAAGTTCATCAAGAAGAAAACCAAAGCCGAAGCCAGCAACCAGACAGAGTGCTTGGAGGAGCTGCAGGAACAGATTGACTCCGTGAAGGCGAATTTGGCGTACGTGCAGGAGAACATAAATGAATGCCAGAGCAACATTATGCAATTTGAGGAGGCCAAGGAGGAAGAGGTCGACCCTACAACGCTCTTCAGCAAATGCTCAGCAGAAGAGTCGCAATATCTCCTCACTCATGTCATTGACATGGTCATCAATAAGGTTGTTATATTTCTCTCTTTATGTTTGTTCATAGAGCTACTGCTGTGCTCTTTTGTAATTAAATGTGCAGATTTGATTTTAAGCTTTTTCCAACTAGTTTTATTTCTTTATAAACTTGTGAGATGTGTTTTGTTCTTCATGAGATTTTACAATTAATTAGATCAGGGAGTAAATAAGGTAATTTTTTATTTGCAGGGAATGCTAGCCGCTCAAAAGGAGTCTGAGAACAAGGAACTGACCGCCAAACTCCATCAAGAGAGGATGGATTCAACGTTTCAACGTGACATGCTTCAATATCTCATTCAGTCAAACAAAGGAATCGCTGTTGACATTGAAGAAAATCTCCTTACAACACGCGAGGGTCTGCCAACGAAATTCAGTTTTAAGAAATCCTGAAATTTACATTTCAGAAAGCGATTCAGAAGAGAGTTCCCTTGACTCAAATGTATCAACTCCGGTTGATAGGTGAGTTGATCTGTAGTGATTTCAATGCTTCTCTTATCTTTTGCTTTTCATATTACCGGTATATTATTCTTTGCATTTTCTGGGTAGTAGCTTTGTTTTTTCTTTTGCGCTGTAGGGTTTTTTTCATTTTCTTTTTGTTAGTGATGTGTTTTTGCCTACCAGCCCTCTGGGTCAATTTATGGACAGTCCATCTCCGACTCATGCAAAGTTTATCAAGTTCTTCAGCGAGTAAGAAGCGGTTTTTGAGTGTTAAGAAGCTGAGAAGCTTTTGTGAATAGTCAAATCGGCTGCTAATATTTTGTGGAATTTTTTTTGCCAGAACAAGCCATCACCCCAAGCTTCCCGTATACATCACTAATTGCATCTTATCTCTTTCTTCCTCTCTTTCCCCCTCCCCTCTCTCTTTTCTTTTGATTTTTATGAATGTGATCAGTGACTTTAATGATTTTTGTTGCTTAGCAACAGCAGCAGCATTTTTGTTTATTTTATTTTTATTCTGTGCGCATTCCTGACAATCACTCTCTTGCTTTTTATTCTCCTTTGCGCCTTTTTTGCTTATATAAATACTCACTGCCTCGTGCCTTTTAACTAACCAAATTTATGTAAAGAGGTCTATATTTTTATATTTTGTTTACACAAGTGTATGCTGAGATTACAGATTACAATGGTGCTAATTACGTTCTCCGTTTGCATGTCTTTTCTTTCTCATTCTGTTGCGTTTGCTGCTCGCTGCCTTCTTATTCTTCTTCTCCTCTGCTCCTTCCCTCGCTCAGTATGACGGACAGCTCTCACGGCTCCTCTGCTCTTGCCAAACTGCCCCCTGGCCTGTTAGGGGCGCAGGGTCCGGTGGTCACTTCCTCAGAGTCCCTCAACAGTGCCAGCAGCGTCACTGTCTCTGTGGGTCGCCGGGAAAAGGTAATCGCCAGTGCCTCTGCGTAGCATCAATTTTCAGTTTTCTGTTTTCCGGTTTGCAGGCGCGCAGGAAGACAGCCACGCCGAGGGATCTGCTGTTTGCTGGCAGTGACAATGCCCCGGATGTATCGGTCAGCCCCAGTGGTCAGCCTCCTGCTCTCATCCCTCTGATCAAAACACCAGACGAGAGGCCTCCGGAGACCATGTCCACCTCCCACAACGGGCGCTCTTCCTCCTCAGATATGCCGCCTCCTCGCTCTCTTCCCCCGCGTTCCCGGCCTAGGAGTGCGGGATCCTCCAGGTACGGTACCCCTGCACCTTGTACATTGGGTTGTGTGCTTTCACTGTTGTACAAGGGTGATTGTCATTTTTTTTTCTTGCACTCAACTCAGGGGTGAAACAGGTCCAGGCCAGCCAAACCCCGCTCCCTCCCCGTCCTTGGCCCGCAAATCTTACAACCAGAACTCCTCCGGGGGGCAGTTGCACCTCCCCCCCACCACTAAGCGACAGACCAGTGTACCATCGCCCGGCACTAAGCGCAAGAACCCTTCCAGCTCATCAACTGGGTCGGGTCATAGTTCAAACTCAAACATGGGTTCAAGAACAACCTCCCTCAATGGATCAAGGTCAGTACTCCCCTCCCACCCCAGCCCTACTTTACCACCTTCACATTAGTTTAACATACTGTAGATAGACTCATTAAACTCTGATCTTCACACATACAGACTTTAATACTTCACATTGCACCTTAAACGAAAGCATGTCGTTGATTGGAATGCTCAGCTTACGTGTTGTTGTGTGTTGATTGTGCTTTGTACGTCATTTTTATTGCATCATCCGCTGCATATTGAATAAATCCCCTGAAATGGATCCAACAATTGATTCCTCACAGCGTTACACCACTGAGTCATTTGATTGCCTTTTGACGTCAAATATTGAGAAGTCACTGACTGACCCATCTATGCTGAGCTGTGTTTTTGATGTAAACAAAGGAAGAATGAACACTGCATAAAGTGTATTTGTATAATATAACATTAATATGAAGCACTGTACTATTATAATACTAATATAATCTAATACTATTATATTCCACATGTTCAACCTAAAAACACCACCACACAAGCAGTCACTGATCATTCATGTCTTGCGATGACGAACGTCTCTTGGCCAGCTTATGCAAATAGTTCTTAAGTTTAGTCGTCTGTGGCGACGCCTGCATGTGCTGTGGTTTCTTCTCGTCCTTTTTCCTTCTTTGTGGTTCGTGTTCTTGGACGTGTGATTTCACGGCTTGTATGACGCCCGCCAGTTGCTGCATCCGCCAATGCTCACGCTCGACCTCCGTCTCGAAGCCTCCGTCCTTGTGTAGCGAGAACCTCTTCAGCAGACGCTCCCATTGCGACTCCTGCCTCTTCAGCTTCGTGCTCCCTGCTACCCAGCCCTCGATCTGCGGATATCCGGATCTGCGTCGTTGCCTTACTTTTAATCCCAATTCCTGGATGTAAATTACGTCTGGGGATCCGTGCCTGGGACTCTGACCCACATTGAGCCGGATTTTTGGGAGAACGGGGATGGTTTGCACCATGTATTTCTCAACCACGGCAGGGAGGTGTCCCGGGGAGTGTATCCTGGGCAGGTTAACAGGAGCTGAATGCGCTGGATATCGCGTATCGCACTTCTTCAATAAGCGTCCACGTTTGTCTTCTCGGTTCACGAATATCACATCCGGAGCGAAATGCACAGACTTGCTCTGCTGTCTCTTCTTTGCGCTGGGTGTTTTCAATATGGGACTGAGTTGAGGTGAACCATCACCGGGGTCATCACTTGAGTTTACAGATTCCGCACTCTTCATGTCTAATTGTTCCTTTGTTTCTTTGACAGGCGCAGGACTTTGATCTGCTTCTCTCTGGTGACGACATTTAGCTGCCATTTCGATCACATCCTCGTCCTTCACTTGCTTCGATTTCTCCTTGCTCAGCAGACCAAGCAGACTTCGTTTGATGGTGTTGTTGGTTCCTTGGCTCATGCAGTACAGAGACGGAAAAACGTTTCGTTGATTTTTGCGCAAACTGGCGAGTTCTTCACTCAGAGCTGAGCGATGTTGGTCGTACGTCAGCATGGCACTGCGCCACTCGCGATCCATGCGCTGACTTTGCGCTTGCAGCCATTGGTCGTTCTCTCGGTTGCGGACGTCCGTCAGCCTGAAGCAAAGTAAATCCCTCTGAATCACAACACAATTGATTTGCGAATCAGCTGATGCCTCTTGCCTCCTTGTGCGGCGGCCTCACTCCACTGAGAGAGAGAACTTTCTCTTTGGCTGGTATGAGCCAACAATCAATAACTGCGAAGACTTCCTCCAATTTCAGAGTTACAGCAGGTTACGCAGTGAACTACAATCATCTCCTCATGAGACGAACATTCTTGTTGAATGAGGATTATCTGCCTGATAGATTACATCATCAAACCCCCTCCTAGTTATCAATTCAAAAGGCTTCCTTATCAAAGCCCTTATCTATACGTCTCACGTGGGGTCTTGACTTTTTTCTTCCTTTTACAGATGTCTGCATTGCGTGTTATGTTTCTTGGAACTACACCCAGCGAATGTATTGATTGTTTTTTTCTGGATCAGAGTGCTGGCGGCAATCAGCTTAACTTCCACCCACCTGCCCATGGCTGACTCCTCATTGTTCACACATTGATAATTGCTTTCTCTTCTGTTCTATTAATATGAGAGATCTCTGATGAAGACCTTCTCTGCTTGCTTCTCCTGAACTACAAGTTCAGCAAAAGTTTTTTTTTACGACTCACATTAAATGGCGTCAATTCGGTTTTATTGAAATCCATTGGCTCTTGATTTAGATCAAGCTGGATTTACGATGATCACCCAGCAAGATCTCATTGTAGTTGAATGCGTGATTGCCAGCGTAATTCCTCGCCCGATTGATTCAAATAGATCTGACCTAATTCTTTTAGACATGCTGTAAAATAATAATTCCTTTCAAATATGAAATTATAAATAGTAATGAACCCCTGTGACCTCTGGGTGTTCCGGTCGTTCCCAAGTGAGGCAGGAGGACGTCTTCCCTCTTCTTCCAGAATCCTTTCCCCTTGTGTCCATGCATTCCTCATTCTGTGCTTATTGTGATAGTGAATAGTGATTCTGATCCACATGTGGCTCTATTGGCTGACTATCCATTTCTATTCATCTTCTTATTTATTCTTTTAATGTTCCTTTGATCAGAAGGTCATTTTGGTTCCCAGAGCTGATATTTTACCTTGATGTTTCTGATCAGTGGCTGTTGTAGGAATAACCAAACACGCACTTAGTTTTGGTTTATACTCCGTACATTATTAATAATATTGAAGATTACAATTGAATTGAAGAGTTATAAAAAAACACACGACAATTTCCGTTACATTTTTCCTATAGTTTTATTGGTGATTACAGCTTTTTATTATTACTAGCATGCTTTGTTTTCCGATCCTTGCGCTTGCTTGCTGCAAGTGCAGGGCCATCATGTGTACCATACTCCTTGACTTGCACCTCTTGTGTTGGGCTTTCTTTGTTTAGTGAAACGGTGAACGGTGTTCTTCCTGGCTCACCCACGGCCAGCAGACGCAGCAACCGCAACGGCAATGTCTTCTCTCGCCTGACAGCGGAGCAGCCCTCCCTGGCCCCCACTCCCTCCAGGTAACACCGTGTACTTAACAGGGGGATGATTTGCGTTTAAAGTAACTGCCTGGTTTAATCAGCATGTTGCTGCCTCCAAAGTGGTGTCCCCTCACTAACGAACGATCCCTTTCCAGGGGAATCATCACACCCACCAGCACCTCTGGCTTCCGTGCCAGTCCTCTCGTTCACTCGCACACCGCGGCCGGCCACACTAGGGCTGTGCTCTCTGTGTTTGCCACCGAGGACCTCCTCTTCAGCAGCAGCAAAGGTCGTAAGCCATCTGTGATTGATGGCAGCTGGTTTATTGTTTCTGATTTACAGATCGCACGGCCAAAGTGTGGGATCTGCAAACCGGGGAGGATATTCTCACGCTGGATGGCCACCCAAATAATGTGACGTCTGTCCGCTACAGTCCAGAGACCAGCCTCGTGTTCACGGCTTCCACTTACGTCGTCAAAGTGTGGGATCCTCGCCAGGGACCCACTTGTATCCAAACCCTCACGTGAGATCTCCCACGCTTCCCCTTTTCATGTTGTCACTTTGCTGATGTAACAGATCCGGAGGCATGATCGAAGGAACCAACACCATCCAGCCTGAGATCGCCCGCCACTCTACTTGCCCTGCTGGCGAGACAACCATCAACGACATTGCCATCAACTCCACTGGAACTGCACTGTACACGGCTGCAGGCAACACTGTGCGCATCTGGGACATCAACATGTTCAAGTCGGTGGGCAAGCTATCGGGAGGTCATCAAGCTGCGGTCATGGTGCTGGCGGTGGACGACACAGACACTGCTGATGGCAACATTTGCGTAGTGACCGGATCCAAGGACCACTACATCAAGGTCTTTGAGCTGATGGACGACTCAGTTGGCGTGCTGAGTCCCAAGTGCAATCTGGAGCCGCCGCACTACGACGGCATTCAGTCGCTGTGCCTGATGGGAGATCTCCTGTTTAGTGGATCCAGAGATATGTGCATCAAGAAGTGGGATCTGGCTGAACAGCAACTCAAACAGGTTGGTGTTGGTAATTATGAAGCTCAATTGTTAACGCTGACTCATTTGATTCAGTCGATCAATAACGCCCACAAGGATTGGGTTTGTGGCCTTGCGCTGTTGCCCGGAGGCAACTGCCTGCTGAGTGGTTGCAGGGGAGGCAGCCTCAAGTTGTGGCACATCGACACTTGCGCTCAGCTTGGAGAAGTCAAAGCGCACTCGTCACCTATCAACGCCATCGCAACCAATGAAGATCTCATCTTTTCAGCCTCCAAGTGAGTTCATTCGCATCCTAGTTTTGCTTCGTAGTAGTAGCATGGTGTTTGATTATTATTTTATTTATTACTTTTTTGGTGGTGGATATATCTATTGCTTCTGTCTCAATGATTTGTACGAAAACTATCCAGTTGCTTTTTTTTTTTCCTTTTTTTTTCTTTCGCTTTTGAGTAGTTTTGTGATTTCATTTCATTTTCACAGCCAATGCGATATCAAGTTTTGGTCACCTGACTATGATAAACTGCCGACGTTTGAGGAGGAATCGGAAGATGTGCTATGAATGGTTCTTTAATCTCTACTTGATCTCTCATCATGTGTGTTCACGAATGATTGTTTGAAAATGTTGCATGTCACTGCTGTGTTTTTCACCTTTGCACCGAGCATGATTTAATTGTTTTTTTTTTTCTATTCTGCAGTTGGGCTTAAACAAAATCCAATAATGCAGTTGTTTTAAATAGTTCATTGTGTGTGGTTCTGATATATTTAAATAATATTTAAATAATATTTTGAGGTTGTTAATCTACAGAATTGGCATCAATTTTCCTGGTCTTATTTAGTTCAGATACATGTCAGTGGTTTGTTGCGAAAATATTGATTCCACAAATTTTGTAAAATTCGGCTGCAAATCACGATTTTTGAAACTTTCATTATAATGCTATCAGTTATTTATTTTGTACATTATTTGATGAAAGCATATGGTTGCATAATAATATATTTCTCTTTCTTTCCGTTCAGCGACCGTACTGTTAAGATCTGGAAATCAAAATCGTCCGATGGCTCTGATATAGAATAAGCGATGGCGGTGGCTTGTGTTCCCATCTCCCTCTGGCTGTGGTTCCCTCCCAACCCCTGCCACAACCCCTCTACTGCTTCCTAACATCCTCCTGTGTACAGCAACCCTTGTTCTTCGGAAGATGGTGATCTTACTCGCAAAGCAAAGGCTTCCTACTACATCCGTGCCATGGTTCTATTGATGCACATATCTGCTTGTTTACATGTCTTTCTCTTATCCCTGCAGTCTCTCAGTGTGTTTGAGTTTCGTACTTACTATACATTTATTTCTTGCTCTCCATTTTGTTTCAGCCCCTTATATCATTCTAGTCAGAATAATACGTTGATTTGTGTAAAATCAATTAAAGAGTTAGACCAAATAACAAAAAAACTTTAAGGAAACTTAAATTCTACCTCCTCTTCAATTTGTATCTGCTGCTCACTTTTGAATATTTAATTATATTCATGGCCTACACTTAATTTATGCATTTTTGTGTACTTGTTTAAATTTTTGTTTTCTTTCATCCCTGTGTTTGTTCTGTTGTTCACATTCCAATGTTGTCCACGGCTACTTTTTCTTTACGTGTTCTTATAGTCAATTTCGTTCACGTGTGATATATTTATCAGAAAACTTATGCGATGCAGGTTCCACAGACGAGAGATCTGATTCTACTTACAAATATGTCCTAGTTATTTTTTTGTTTTCTTCGAATTTAAACTAAAGTTCATTTCAGCAGTGTATGCTGTTTTTGTTTGTTTTTCATGTTCAATATGTTTAGAACTTTTTTTTTCTCTTTTCTCTCAATAATTTGGAATATTGAGAATGTCACAAAAAAAAAAAAAAAAAATACAAAAAATAAAATTGAACTCATAACTTATATAATATATTATTTGTTTCTTTTGCTTATTCATTAATTTAAAATAATCTTATTTTGCAATTTTGTGAAAATATTCACAAGCCCAAATATAACCAGATCTGGGAACTTTCAACTTCTTCTTATCTGAGAAATTATTCTGCAAACGGTGGGATTATAGCTCCGTCCGGCAAGGGGCCCATTGGTTCTCCAGGCTGTAAATTACATCAAAGATCATGAACCTCACAAACATAGGCTTCATCACCTTCCCATATGCATCGAGAGTTCTGGCATCATGCAGCATTTTCAAAACCAATGGTGTGTCTCTCAGAGCCATGTACTCTGCTGGCTCTCTGCCATCCTGAGATAGAACGAAATCATTCATTTGCCCTCGCAAACAGCTTGTGTTTGTGGGTGTGTGTATATTGTTTTTCTAGAACGTATTCGGGAGGATTCAGATGACATCTCAGTATACGCATTTCACTAAACATTCCTCGATTTTAAAGAGAACCTCTGTTCATTTCGGAACCTTTTTTAATCTATTTTATTGGCTTTTTTGAGTGACTAGAAACAATTTTGGAAAATTTCAGTCATCTGTGATTAGTATTCAAGACGAATTAGAATAATACGTGTACAAGTTTCTTGTTAAGGGAGAATAGCTTGAAACGAGGTGGGTGCGAGATTTCTTTCACCAGAGCTGCTGAAAGATCTGCTCACTCGATGGCTCCCATTGATAACAATTGGAGAATTTACTTTTATGACATCATGACACTATGAAATCGAGCGCGAGAAGAAAGCGAGATTTTTAAACCTCTCCTTCGATATATCCATAAATTTGTCCACAGCAAGTATATCCTCTAATAATATGCCAGTCAAAAGGCATATCTGTCTTTTGGGATGCATCCTCTATCATCCGTTACTAGTTCAAAACAATCAGAGGTCCTCTTCAATTTTTTTTCTACACAAACTTCAAATTTTCACAATAAATTTCGGTGGCCACGGAGAATTAATATAATTATTAACGAGGTTTTTCGTAACTATGCTTATATAATTGATTAATTTGGCTTTGTTTTAATTTTACTATCCAGCTCAAATGCAATAAAAAATGTACACATAAATTGTAATCGTAAACACAATCTGAAACATTGATTCCTCACTAGTACTAAAGTAACCCAAGCTTCTAGAACGCAGTGTAGGTCTAATAGTAGCTGAAGAAAGCATACGAGACCCAGGAGGAGTTCTGATGCAAGTGCAGCCCAGGCACGTGCTCACCTTATCCCTGCGATGTTCGATACCTTGCTGCGCGTTACTCAGAATCACAGCGACCATTTGCTTGCTCTGTTCTTCGGAGAGGCTGAAGGCATAGTGCAAAGGGTATCTGTTCAGCTGCGATGGATTGCACCAAGCTCATGTAATAATTTGCACAACAAATCCAATCTTACGTTGTCTCCGATCATTCTCAATTCAGGTCGATGGACGAGGAGTTCCTTCGCCACCGCTGGTTGGTTGAACACAACAGCGCGAGTGAGGGCAGTGAAACCGTTCTGTAAAAGGGACGGGGAAGGTTGTGTAACTGAACATTGAAGAGAATCAGAGATAAGCTCACTCGGTCGGTGTAGTCCGATGCGTTGAGCTGCTCTATGCTGCCGATGTTGCCTTCAGCTGATGCTTGGAACAATTGGCGACCGAGACGCTGTATCATTATATTTACTTATTATTTATTATTATTTATTATTTATTTATTTGGATTAGGATGAAGTTGTGAGATGTCTACATACGACTCTACACAGAAAAATCATAACGCACCTCAATAGCCGCCCAGTGTTTCAACGCTTGCTTGTCAATTTCGTTCCCTGTCTCTACATCACAACTCAGCTCCAGTAAGTTGCGACCGGCCTAAAAAGAAAAAAAACAAAAACAAAAACAAAACAAAACAAAAACGCATTGCCAACACAAAGACAAAATACGCAACACAAGTTTGCAATTTACCCGATCAGTAATCGTTGATACGCTGCGTCTCTTTTGGAAGGTTACAGGGAACATGTGGTACATGCCTTGGCCACAGAAAGAGAGGATTTTCTGCGCAAATATGCCCAACAATGGTGTATAAGGTCAATTACTAGAGTCAGGTTTGCTCACCTTGTCAATTAACTCGATGATATCTGTTCTGCCAAGCTCTGCTGCCAACTCCCGGGCGGTTTGTCCTTTCTGGACATAGACAGAATACTCGAGTATACAGGCAATGTTCACAGTACCTCATTCCTGCTAAGAAGTCGGTTGAAGTTTAGACCCCTGAAGAGCGCAGTCATGAATTCTAGCGATTTTACATTCTTTATCGCCCTCAAAACGGGTGTGTTCCCGTCCTGATGCAAACCATACATCACATAATTTATAAATGTCATATCACACAAAGCAACAAATAAGAACCTTGTCTTTCTCGAAATCTTCTGTCAGGTCGACATATTTGCTAACAAACCGCCAGACTTCAGTCGGGCAGTCTTTCGATAAACTCTTGAAGTATAGAGGCACCGTTGGCGAATTCTGTAAACCAGATATCTTGTAGTAACAGTGCTTAATCATCAGCATGGTCAAATAACCTTATCAGTCATGCATTCTGAAACTCGCATCGATAGATTGCATTTGCCAGTTTTGATGAGGATTTTTACAACATCCAAACTCCCTTGCTCTATGGCTTGAGACAACAGAGTTGCGCCGCTTCTACCCTGCGACTACGAGACAATTTTTATTATAGTTTTATTAAACACTTATTGGACTTGTACCCCATATCTAGTGTTGATCATTTGCTGAACACGGTCACTTTTCAATAGCTTCTGTAGGGTATTCACGTCTTCACTCAACACCGCATGAACCAATTGCAGCCGCGATCGATTGTTTTGAATAAGTTTTAGGCATTTCTGAGCCTCAGGACTCTTGTCTTTGAGTTGAGTTGCAATATCCAATGCAGGCAACCCATTCTGTCAAGTACACATTACAAGTGAAGTATCCAAAGTTGTGAACATTTCAACAGACCTTGATGTTGCTTTCCGTGCAGCACCACATACTGAGCAATCTCTGGACGGCGCGAGCGTTGCTGTTCTGCAAGGCCTTCAACAACCCAGGCTAGCGAAATAAAATCAAATGCACAAACAGCATAGGACCATGGTTGCCTACCCGGTGGGCATCTATGAGGTCAGCCATCTCAGATGTGGAAACCATATCAGATGGCATTTGACCGAGCTAGATAAAGAAACCCATTATTCAAATTAGATATACTGTGTACAGGTTAGAGAAACACACCTTGTTTCTTATACTAAAATCCGCACCGACAGACAGCAATGCTCGACTTACCTGGAGATCATTGCTTCGTATTGCTAAATGTAACGCAGTTTCACCTTCCTGAAATTCAAACTGTTTCATCGTTGAAACTAAGAGCTCGAGGACTGACAAAGTTCTGTGCATTTATTTGCAGAAACTGCGCCGCTGCAACAAACACGACGCCTTCTCCTAACCGCACGGCTTCGTGGATCAGACTGTTGCCAGTCTGTACAATTAAGAAGACTTAAACCATAACATTGTCAGGTAAATCGGACTCACCTTTGAATCTATGTAATTTAGACCAACTTGTGCAATTCTATCTTTGGCTTTGCGTGCTGATGTCTTGAAACCATCCTGGGAGACATCTCCATTATGCAACTGTTAAAGGTAATCGCAAAACTCAATTAAGACATCAATAATCAATGCAAATAATTCACTTGTGCACTTGTAGTTTTGGTCTTCATGGCACGTTTCTCTGTGAGTCCATCCCCAGGGTTCCTTGTTCCGTCTCTTATCTCCATGATCAGCTGAGACGCTCTGGTCAGCTGGCTACCCCTGGACAATGACAGAGCGTCGTAAAGTGCTGGGCATTGGTCAGATCCGTGCTGCTGCTTGCACCACCGGTCGCACGGGTCAGGATCAGGCTGAAGAGGAACATTTCAAGATGCATGGACCATGATGACATAATCAGTTCATCGCCCAGCGACGAGCACACTGAACTCTAGCGTGTAATTATACTGACTTTGTAGAGCAGATTTGTTGGGAAGCCCTTCTCCACAAGATAAATGACGATACTTTCGTCTCCTTTTTCGATCGCGTAGACCACTGGATCCTTCGGTTTGAACTGAACAAGTCACTGTTTAATTCAGACGTTCTATGCATCACTCCAATGCCTCACCGCACTGACAACCGCTTCGACGTCGGAGTAACTACTAATCGAGTGAAGTAATCCTTTGATGGCTGTTAAATCTCTCTTCCCGATCAGATCACACAGCTGTTAAGAAAATAAAAATAGCATTGCGTCATAATTACCGGTATGCAGGAATGAGCACTTTGTCACCATAAACCTTGATATACATTAAAGCACCGTCCGTGTATATGCAAGACCTGTTGCAACGATGTTCGCCCGACCCCCCCCCTTAAACAAACAGAATGGGCCAAATGTAGTCTATCTACTACTCACCGCTAAACAAAATTTCGATCTACAATTTGCTAAAATATATCAATTATTCCAAAAATAACTACCTGGTATGGATTGACTATGTTATTCTGCGCCCATTTATGCAAAGAAATGAAGTAAAAAGTATATTTTGAATGAATGAGGAAGATTTAAATGCAAGTGATGAGTGATCACGAAGAGAGCAAAATCAGAAGAGCCCCTGAACGAGTATTAAAGAATGTCATCTCTTGTAAGGAGCTTCAATACAAACTCTATGCGTTGGTTTGAATTTAGAAGATAAACATTGGTGCTACTGTCACAACAATAGCACTCTCAAACAAAACACTAGTACGAGAGCGTTGCCTTAATTAAGTGTTCAATGAAGCTTATCCATGGTTCGGGGCCGTTTGCCCCAAAAAAAAAAAAAAAAAAAAAAAAAAATAAATAAATAAATATATGGAAATATCGGGAATGTTGAATGCACTCTATTGAGATAAATGGGCATAAACGTTAATGGAATTGGAATAAAAATTATAGGAATATTAGCATGACATATTAGACTAACCATACCCAGTATTTATCTCTCTTATCTCTCTTATCTCTTTACACTGCGATCTATTTTCTAACACTTTATTGGAAAAGTGCACTGCCATCGAAAAGCATTGAAATCTTTAACCTGGAGTAGATAGACTACTTTTGGCCCACTCTGTAAAAAGGAGAAAAAAGAAACGAAAAAAAAAAAATAACGAAAAAAAACAAAGAAAAAAAAAAGAAAAAAAAGCAAATCAGCCAATATTCCTATCGTTATGCTAGTTTAGACGCTACGAAAGGTTCTATTTTACCTGAGTAACTAATCACGTGTTACCTAAGAATTAAGCCATTTACCTGAACTGCAATCTTATTTTCGTCCATCCTGTAATCCAATCATTCGCACATATTTCCAATTGTCAATCGAATCGACCACGAGAGAGCAAGAGAAAAAAAACCCACATAGACGGTGTCCCAATGCCAAAGAGTTCTGCTTCGACGATTTCCTTATAATATTCCAAAATCGAAGAGCTCCTACTTGGCAACAAACGAACTTAGCACCGGTTAAATGTATGGTTAAATGGCCTTGTTGGTAACTCTATGTGAATACGCCAAATGTAGAGGTATTGTTGTGAAGCATACGTTAGTTACACGAGAATGATCGGAAGCTAAACGCGAGTGAGTGTGTATGATCAGTCAATCGATCAGCGATCAATGACCCTTTGTAGTGACTTAGGAACCTTATTGACAAGGTTTGCATAGGAATCTCACGAAACTCAGATCAATTGAAAATGTCTGCTGAATACACAAGACATATTGATGGAAAATATCGAAAAGGAACATATCTGTGCATCCGTTGATAATACGTGAGCTCATCATGCACAGGCAACGTGTGCATTCGCAAGCAATTGATACACCGAACTATGCAGAATTAGCACTCAATATCCCATAATTATAGATGACTGAGCCATTAATCTACTTGTTATTTTACTTATTGGGTATTTTATTGGTCATGTGCCAACAACGACGCTTCGTGAGCCAATGGAATATTCAAGGGCCGATTAAAAGCACAAGACGGTGGTTATATACTAGCTATATATATGCATTATACATATCTTTTCCGTCTGGCGTCTGACACCGTGTAATATGTTCTACCAAAGAGAAGCTAAAGTAATGATGGTGCTCCTGGGCTATTTTCTGCGTTGACGCGGTAGACGACTGTTTGGTAACGAAATCACAAAAAGTACACACTAGAAAGAAATAAAACTCTGTACAGTGGTGTACGTACATGTATTCTAGAGAGAAATTCGTCGTAAACCCCCTTGCTTTGATATATCGATTAACTGCCTCAACTGCGCTGAGGCAATTCTTTGTGATATGCCATCAGCCTGGTCCGTTTGACTGAAGCACAGTGGATTCGTTGCGTTCGGAATTTTGACATAAAGGTTTCCAATTGGGTTCATTTTTTCAAGAAAAAACAATCGTCGTGTGACCTAACCGACAATATCTTAATCAAGCTAAATATTTGCGGATTTTTCGGTGTGATGAGAAGGAATCTTTAACATCCTGACATCGAGGTTTGGGCACTGTGGTTTATGGCTCACTGCATATCGACACACGGGTCAAGCTGTATATTCCGCAATTACAGGCAGAATGAAACACAAAAAGAGTTAACATTTATACAGTAAAACCTCGATGTGTCAAAGTTCGTGGGGTTAGATCAAATACTTCGACTTAGGATACTTCGACGGACAGATGGAGGCCGTTATGATATGACCGTTATGATTTCAAACCGTGTTCAGACGTTATGATTAACGATATGCGTTATGCACTATGAGAGGCTATGATTTTCTGGATTGAAACTTTTTATTAACAAATATAAATCAAAAAGTAATGTCAAAAAGTGAAAATTATCTAAGTCTTGGATTGTTGGGTGTTTGACATTAAAGCTGTCGGAAAGGTCATAATAGATCTAAGGCTGGATTTCTTTAATTAACTAGCTAAGTAGCTTTGAATGCGCGCTGTCTTTTGTCGGCAATCCATTAACGATTATCACAAGCACACCAACAACAAGGCCTTAGTTGATCTTTGGACTCTAGCTCGCTTTGGTCTCGGCTTAAATAGAGGAGAGATAGAGGCTGCCGCTTGTTGTGGGGGGGGGGGATGTTTTGATGCTTTGTAAACAACTGCTTCTAACTCTCTTTGAAGTAACCAAACTGAGAAATAATATGCTTATAGAATTTTTCGACTTCGAGCTATAGATCGAAAATATGTCTCGGGGACACAGAAATAACTTCGACACGGGGATAATCGAGAAGGAGACGTTTGAGAGACGGATGCTAGTGCTATTAGTAAAGTATAGGAAAAATCGTAGGGATTTCGAAAAAAAACTTGGACACAGAGAGACATTCGGGTTTTACTGTATACCGGTTATAGGACCCCCCCCCCCTCCCCAGGACATGTGGCCCAGAGAGTTATGCATCAACTGCATCAACTGCGAAAGGAGCAAGCACTTAGGCGATGATAATACTATCTTCGTCCAACCAGATATACCACATTTCGACACTCTGCAAATGTGTCATGCTGTTGACACATATATTGGGTTTTCAGGCCGAGAAATTCGAAATCTAGCAAGTCGCCTGAATACTGGAATAGTTGCTGTTAATTGAGTCAATTTCATGTCAACTCATGCAGTTGTCCAGAGGGCATACAACAAACAAGTACCCGTACTCATGATACTAGTACTCTGCCATGAATACATGAATATAATCATTATTAGGCCCTTAAGTATTATCGTCACAATATTCTTCTAGTACAATGAATATATGCATGCATGAGTCATCTTAGAGTGAGTCACAATTATATAAAATAACAAGAAAAGAAAAATCACAATTACTGTATGTAATATAATAATAATTATCGATTTTTAAACTTGAAACTTATGAATGTGTCATTCGCGATGATTTATTTGCATTTGCCTTTTGGGTTACAATTTCTCCTTTCTGACGTCACGCAGAGGGCGTTTGGCGTTTCGATCCCGAGCCTCACTATCGAAGAAACATTTCGGAGGCCAAGATGGGTCATGCAACATTACTAGCAATCCAGGTACTTCATTAAAGTTCATTTTGGAGTTTACTATACTAGTATATATTTGATTGAAGTTTGGCACTATCTAAAACCAATCTAACCTAAATAAGTTCAATTGAAGTTATTGGACTTCGGGTATAAGTGCATGTTTATATGGTCTAGTGCATGTATGCAATAATTGTGGACGATGGAGATGGATATTCGGCACAAATCTAAAACCGTTTCATCGCTGAGCTCTAACGCTCCGCGTCTCACGTAGGCGTCTATCAGCCACAGAGTTGAAACTCCTAAAATACACGGTGACCTGGCATAGATGAACTAGATATACATACAGTCAACTCAAGAGTCACTTCGACATTTTACGAGCCTAGTTTATCGACAAAACAAGCGATTCGAGGCATACGCATCTAAGCATGATCGGTTGAAGCATGTGGATACCCACCGTTCTGATTGGCCTGTGGGCACTGTTTGTGTGGGCTCTGTACAGGTCAGTGCATACGCAAACATTGTGTCCAATCGAAGGGGCTTTACAATGCTAGATCTATATCCCATATCTTTCATAAGACTCATTTTGCGTTGTACATTCCAACGGTCCACAGGACTTTGTTTTCATGGGATGTAAACTTGATGCAGGCTGCATTCGAAAGGGTGTATATTGAGTTGTGTGAGTATATTGATGGTCTATATAACTCTCGAATTCTCGTCGCTTGTTATAAACCTGGTGTTTACAACTTATAAATGGGATAAACAGATGATCACGATCAGCCACGATTCATTGCCTTTGATCTTGACCTTCAAAAGTTAAACAATTCTATACATGCCTCACAAACACAAAACATTTCTGATACGAATAACTAATATTATTGCACGTATATATCACTAATTCTGTTCTGCAATAGAAAATGAATCCAAATCAAAAGCAGTACTCCATGTTGAAAACAAAATTGACTGATTATTCCCAGAAATAACTACCTGGTATGGATTGGATAATTTATTCTGCGCCCATTTATGCAAAGAAATCGAATAAAAAGTCAATTTTGGAAAAGGATTAAACAATTAAATGCAAAGGGTGCGTGATCGCGGAGGGATTTTGTGTGTGAGAGCGGAATCAGAGTCCGCACTCTCTGGATTGAGGTGAAGCGGCATCAATGTCGGTGAAATTGGAATAGAAATGACAGGAAAAACACCATGAAATGTTGGCCTAACCATACCAGGCATATACATATTTCTCTTATCTTTGTGTGGCCGCATCTGGAATACGCCTCTCCCGCTTGGGCCGCCCTCACAGTCACACAGACTGGGCTATTAGAAAGCCTGCAACGCAGAGCCATGCGTATCATCCTCGCCCTTCCCCAAAATCATCACATCACCGACGCTGACTACGCTGCCCTCAACATCACCTCATTAAGACGCAATTTCGCCCTCGCCTGCTTCATGTTCAAATTAAACAGCAATCGTCTGCCACGCAAGCTCTCCAAATATAGACCCATCCCTCATACCAACCCATACAACACGCGGAACTGTGTTTTGCGTGCGCCATATGTGCCTTACCCGTGCCTACGTCTTCTCGACCGTTCTCCTTTTCTTTTCGGCCTGAAAATTTTGAACTTCATTTCCCATACCTTTCATTCTCTTCCGGACATTTTCTCTTTTAAATCATCTCTTCGCGAGTCACCATATTACATGCCACTCGCACAAGTTTATTACTAAATATTCTGCAAATTTATGACCTGTCAAGAGGACCTCCTCATGACATGTACTGAATAAAGTTTTCTATTGAAAAAAAAAAAAGTTTTTATCCTTGGCATCGGAGCTTTTACTTTATTTGGCCAGGGATATTATAAACCAGTTTTGAGAACTTTTTTTTTCTGTCACTTTATCTGGGTTGATTAATTTGAGTTATGTCTTTTATGCATGAGTTAAATAGGTTAAATTTGGTTTAACCTCAACTCTTTATGAAAAAAAAAAAGAAAAAAAGAAGGAGAAGACTCAGTGAATGCACATGTAATTCAATAATTATGCAAATGATATGCAAATTAGCCAAGGTCAAAGTTAACTAACACGGTTAGTGTTGTGGTGGCTATCCCATGGGTAATCTGTTAGGCAACGGCGACCCATCAGTGAGCTAACACGATGGCTGCGTGTGAGTCTTGTGATGGCCATCCCGTGAGCCATCCGGTTGAAACAATGAAACAAATGTTATTTCCTAACTCTGTTTTCTTTCTCCAACAGAGACCGGAAGAGAAAACACAAGATCTTCCGGAAGCTGGGAATCCCCGGTCCCGAGCCTCATTGGTGGTATGGCAACATTAAACAGCTAAAAACCAAAGTAAGATACCCATTCAACGCTATTATATCATGATATATTTTTAACACAGACCAGAATATCTCATGAGACTTTTCAAATGTGGGCAAAGGAATATGGAAATACATACGGGTAAATCTAACAAAAAAAAAAAAAAAAAAAAAACCCTGACATCTAATTGCACACTATTAATCTGTTATCATAGATACTTTGAAGGCCCAACCCCAATTCTAGTGTCAAATGATTTGGATTTGATCAAACAAGTCTTCATAAAACAATTTGGAAAATTCCACGGCAGAAAGGTGTGTCCGATTTGTAGAGTATCTCTATTATAGCAAGGGGTTGTGTTATTTGGCAGCATTACCACGTGCAACCCGATCCCTTGTCTGACCGAATATGTTCAATGTTCGTGGCTCAGGGGCAAAGGTGGAAACGACTGAGGACGATTCTCAACCCAAATTTCTCTTCTGGTAAAATCAAACATGTGAGTAGTTAAAATGCAGTACTTTCCCGTGCATGTGTTAATGTATTGAAATCGTGCTAGTCGACTACTATGATGAATAGGAAAGCTGAAATTCTTATGAATAAATTGAAAGCTATAGCAGAGACCGGAGAACCATTCAACATACAACAGTGAGTCGCAACACACGAGGCGGAAATTCACAAACTTCCCCTTCCAGAATTCTCCAACAGTTCGCCCTCGATGTAATTGGAGAAGCGGCCTTTGGCATTGAAATCGACGCTCAAAGTGATGCGCACACTCCTCTGATGACCTTGATAGAGGGGGCGGTAGATCAGGATTTTAACCAGCTCGCTGTCTTCGGTAGGCTTCCTATATGGGTGTGATGAAACACCGATGCTCGTATTCTTGGTTCCATGATGTCGGTTTAAAGCTGGATAGATATACCAATATTGAAGGCTATTGACAATAATTATTGACTCGTCGAAAATTACATTTGAATGAAACGATTTCACCGGACAGCTCCAATCCCTGAATTGCGGTACACGCTCTACAAAGGAATTTTATTCCTCTCCAAGTTTATGAGTTTACCAGAGATAGAACTGTTGGCAGTCATGGAGAAAATTCTGAAAATGCGACGAGAACAGCCTCAGGTGACGATTGGAGATCAACTGTCAATGGATTGCATGATTTTTGTTTTGACAAAAGAGGAATCCTCCAGACTTGATGCAGTTGATGATTGACGCTGAAGCCAGCGACGACCATGGCCCACTGGAGATTGCCATGGATGATGACGGCGATCAGGCGAGTGACCTCAGCAAGGAATCGGTCGACATCAACCTCAGTGAGACTGAGCGCAGTAGACACGCCGCAGAATTAGCAAAGAGAAAGCTCACCACTGAAGTATGTATGAAATGACTTTAATGACCACTGGTTTGATAATAATGTTTAGGAAATCAAGGTCCAAAGTTTATTCTTCATGTACGCTGGGTTTGAGACTTCGAGCTCAGTCCTCACCTACTGCATGTACGCTTTGGCCACCAATCCCGATAAACAACAATTGCTTTATGATGAAATCAACAAAAACATTCAAGACGAGGTGACAAGTTATATCGAGAACAGCCGTTGAATATTAGTCCTGTACGATTGCGCTCTTTTTAGGGAGATTTGACGTACGATAAAATAAACGGGTTGCTCTACCTGGACATGGTGTTACGTGAAACGCTCCGCATGTATCCTCTCGGCACCCTGTGGGTCTCATCTTAAGCGTACACTATTATTAAGAATAATTGCTTTTTACCTCTCGCAGTGCAACGACCCGCAGGTGTGTCGAGTCTTGCACCATTAACGGCTTGACCATCCCTGAAGGCATGGTCATCCAGCCCAATATTTGGGATATCCACTATGATCCAAACCTGTGGGGACCAATTGATTCGAAGGTTTTTGAACCTGAAAGGTAGGCTCGTCTTTTCCAGCCGATGCTTGACGCTTATCTGTTTCAGATTTACGCCTGATTGTCGAGCGAAGAGACACCCCCTCGCTTGGATTCCATTTGGTGTTGGTCCCAGGAACTGCATGGGGCTGCGCTTTGCATGGCTGGAAATGAAGATTGTCCTGGCGAAATTAATCAAGAATTTCCGCGTTTTGAAATGCAGTCAGACGATAATACCACTCAAGTTAACTGAGAGCACTGTCATCATTGCGCCCAAAGGTGGACTCAAGATCAAACTGCAGAATCGCAATTAAACTAATATTTCATTAATAATTAATAATTAATAAATAATAATTAATTAATGGATATGGGTATAAGTATAGTACTAATAAATATATCTGATCATTTGACTAAATTGTATTTTCTATAATTATTCATTGATTAATTTATTTGCGTATGTGATGCCAATGTAACTGACACATCGGATCATCCATTCAATATTACAGGGGCCGCAGTACACCCATAACTATACACTAGCATAAAGTATTATTTATCTTTAGTGCACATCCCCAAGGTAGTCCATGGTAGAGCAGTTACAGTACTCGACACGTGAAATGACTTGCTGTTGTACGAGGGCTCTCAGCGCATCACGCAATTGATATAATCTCGGATGCACCATATTTTATGGATCCCGTAATAAGCAGACTTGCAAACAGCGTTGATCTGCATCTCCAGGTTAAACTCTGAGTCAAACAGTACACCAAGGTCTCTCACTGTAGCATTGGGCACAAGCTCGCAGTTATCCATCAGTTGTAGTGTTAGAAGATCACCAAATTGCGCAGCAATCTTAGGTTGTTGAATACACGGGACCTCTATTTTTGATTCATTTAGTTTTAGGAAATTTGAGTTCATCCACTTCTTAATCCTCGATATGCACTGTTGAAGTTTGCGAGTAGTAGATAATCGTGACGACGATGAATGTGTGGAGAAAGCGCTGTAGAGTTGGGTATCATCAGCGTACAGGTGATGACACACATCCATGTTGCTAATTATCTCAACAAATACATATGTATAGTATTTCATACTATACTATAGAGGTTACATGATGATTTACATCACATACAAGTCACTGACCTGAATATCGCATAATTTATTATAACAATGAAAAGCACAGGCACGTCTGATAAGGATAATGAAGATGTTGATAACTCTTACCACTTTTAACAATAAATCCAATACCACAACAAGAATTATTACTACAAATGAGCTCGTGCTTTTTTTTTTTGGTCCTAATTAAGACGTTTATTAAAAATTTTCGGTGGCGCATCCTAAAGTGACAAAAAAAAATAAAAAAAATAAAAAATATATATATATAATGATTCAGCGGCATTGATCTTAAGTAATGGATTAGATTTTGATACACTGCTTTTAGAATAACATTTGCTGTAGGCGATAGTTAAACACAAGAAACTGGATAAAGTTATCAATACCAGAAGCCTGGAGTCCCTTGTGGCCACAAGGAAGAGAGCTCGGTTGTACTCTTCCAGGTACACGTTTGTGATGACACGGGGGCCACCAACTTTAAGGTCTGGGTTAGAATAATTCCACACCTTCATCTTGGCGGACCCCGTCTCATCAGAAACGTGTACCATCGTTAACTTTTTCTCGCCACCGTAGTCTCTCACGGGTTTAATCTGGAAGAAAAATATAACAAAATGTAAAAAACGAGACAATTTGCAGGAACATATCTAAATTTAAAAGGATTGAGCGATGGACATCGTGGGCCCGAATTAAGGACACCGTCAGGGAAAAAAAAAAACCCCTACAAAATCATTCTGAATACATATACATGTAATGCTTGTAATGTACACATTGGCTAACAATGTTAACTATATTGCTCTCTTTATAAATTTCGATGCGTGATAAACTTAACATATTCTTATACATGCGAAATAAGTGATAATTGTGCGATATTTATTTCGCATGTATATACAATACACGTACATTGTAGAAAGAAGCAAAACTATTAAACAAGAAATAAAAGAAAACTTCGTCATTTGACTTATTAGTTTTCCGGGTGTTAACACGCGAGAAAATCTACAGCGGGACTTTACTTCTGGGCTAAAAACTCCCAGACTTTTTGGTCTTGAGGGTATTTAATATAAACAAATAGTCTCTTTTATGTGGAAATAGCACTAAGAATTAACATGAATGTGCAAAAGCAACCTACGGTCTCGATGGCGGCCTCGACCCGAGTGCACCTCATAGCGAGGGCATCCTTAATAGTTACAAGCTTGGAATAAATTCAATCGCACGAGGCCGTCTCGTCAACATCTACAACAGATGTTGTAATCATCCACTGGAAAAAGAATATTGAACGGATGAGAATCATGATAAAAGCGATTATTTAAAATGTTTATTTAACCTGGTGAAAATCAGGGTTAAAAATACTACAAAACTAGTTGCAGCAAAGCTTTAATTTGCAAGCGCCAGTTGAACAATTCGAATAGCTTTAATATTACGTAATCATCAGTTGAACAGTTTGAATGAATAGGTATAGAGAGATAGGACGTCTAAAATTATACACTATTACTTACCATAAAGTCTTCATCCAAGGTTATATCCCTTCCGTCTAGCTTATAGTTGGAGATATATATGTTGTTTCCAACCGCCAACTCTTAGACGTCACTGTGGTGCTCGCTGGCAGCTACCAAGTACATTTCTTTGCCTACTCCTGCACGAAATCTGCAACGAAATAGAAAATTCATAATAATATTATATAGAAATTTGGAAAGAAAAAAATCCAAAATCCAAAGACATAAAATTGAAGAGTACTTGTCGAAGTTATTCATAATAATTTCTCAGATATAATACATTTGACAGTCATCTCATTGGTACATCACTTCGCCAGTGTCTGTAGTCGTGGCGCATGACCGTGCAATCATAAAAATCGAAAAATTTTAACACTATGAAACACCTATACCTGAGATGTCAAGTGGAAAATATTGCATAGGTTACTAATTTGTGGAAACTTGTAGCGTTTTAGATTCGCCAAAATCAGAATCTGAGGTATAATCAAGTGAAGGAATGAAAGGGTTGTCATGGCAGCGGTTTGTGCGTAAGGACTACTTGTATAATAACAGGATGAATCTCGTCCCCCTATCTACGATTCATAAGATCACAGCCAAGTAGCTAATTAAATTATTAATCAGACAGAAATTTAAGCACTCCTCTGGCGCACTCTTGGTTAGGTCAAATACATTTCGTATTACTGTTGAATGAGTATATAACCATATATACTTACAAGATTTGTCTTATCCGTAATGAAAAAAACTGACGCCGTTAGTCTTTTTGAAGAAGGCGGTAATGTTGGTTGAATTGATGATGGTGATACCACTTCCGGGGTGTAACAACAGCAGTTAGATAATATTATAATAAACAAATCGTGAAAAACATTACATTAATACCAAATATATTTGATTAGTGATTACTGGTCAAACCTGTCATCAATAATCTGACAATGCAAAAATAAATATATTTAACTTACGCAGTACTCAAAAAGCAATCAATAATGAGGGACATTTGGCGGGAACGTAGTTCAAACTCTGTTCGCTAAGCGGCGCTATGCGCACATGTCCCCGAAATACTTCCGGTTTACGCTCACAGTAGGAGGTCTCCATTCAGCTTCTGTTGAGATTGCATAACACATTGAAAAGGTGCGGCAAAATTTCCGTTTTGTGCCTTTGTGTAGTAATCGAGGGGGTAAAACGTTCCCCAAGGACGATGTCTTGCGCAAGAAATGGATTGTGGCTATCAGAAGGCGAGACGAAAGCAATCGCGGAAAACTTTGGTCACCGCGTCTGCAAGCAGCCCTGTCTGTCATAAGCATTTCACTGAGGATGTCTTTATCAAAACAAATCAAGTCGGTAAGTTGTTGCTTTTTTTTTCGTCGAATCGTCGAATTATTGAAATCAATGAAGATTCCTGCTCATTATTATAATCATGAATATTATTAATTAAATTATTAAATTAAATACATCTGCTATGTCCTAACTATTTGTTTTATCTTCCAGGTTTTCCTATGACAAGGAAAATTCTTCGCCCAGGGGTTGTACCCTCCTCCTAAGACAAGCAGAACCATGCAGGCGACGCAATCATGGCTGACAAAGGATTTAATGTTCAAGATTTGTTCGAGTCGAGCAATGTTGTAATAAATATTCAGACTTTTTCAAAAAGAAAAATAAGATGACCAATGCAACAGTCATGAGAGACCGGCGTATTTCCAGCAAGAGGGTTCATGTTGAGCGTATCATAGGATTAGCAAAAACACACAACTTACAAGATTCTGACTCATCCCGTTAACTCCACTGAAACGCTCTTGGCATCAGATATCCTATATTTATTTGTTTCGTGTTGGTCAATTTTCGTCCATGTATTGTTCACCGAAATGCTTTTGTGTGAGAAATAAAATTTCCAAATTAAACCCATTTGTTTCATTCTAACTTTTTCATAAAGACATTCTTCAAAAATGAGTATGTATACATGTATATTGACTATGATACAGAAAATAAAAAGATAAGCAAAGTATATTGTACTTGGAAGAAGTGTTATTAAATCAGAAAGAATAATTATCAGTGCTTTTGTATAAATGTTTTTGTAACAATATCACTTTGAAACAAGCTTCATTTTACCGTACATCGACATAATTGATCATTAGAAGACAAATTAAACGGAAATATTATATATATGAGGAAACGAATATTACGATGATAACTTCTCAGCAGTGGAAAACACGCGAATGAATTAATGTCTAGGTCGAAGCTGGACCGATGCGTTTGGCGCCACCAAGCGGACTAGCGCCTCAGATTTCCTTCATTCCTGTCCTGTGGATGTTGTTGAAGTCTTGAATCACCTCTCGGCTATTGCGAAGAGACGGGAGGCGGTGGGGGACTACTGACTTCAGTTTATCCCATAAATGCTCATTTGACGGGTTCATAAGCATGCTTACAATTTGAATGCACAGAAAATGGTGGAAATCATAACGCATTCATATATACGAGGATTGTTCCAAAAGTTCTCTGGCCTAATATACTAACAAAACGCGCAATATTAGAGACGTGAAATTTGGAGGTGAGATAGAGTAACTATTCACAAAATCACACGTAGCTTTTTTATTTCCTTGGCAAAACTACTTTTTGATTTAACGCACTTCCACCGACACCACTGTCAAAGCCTTATTTCGGACACCAAAAGTTTGATTTGTAGTCCATTTTCTCACTACATTTGATCACTGATTTTAATCTAATACACTGCTTGTTTATTGGCATTGCTGTGATAAAAATTAAATCAAATTCCAACAAACTCAAATTGAGTTAAGATGGAAATTCCGCTATAGGCAGGTGTGTTCGAAAATACCCGCGCATATTGACAATTCGATAAGAATGCCAGTCAACCATGTAAAATAATAATGTTCGCAACATATATGCTAGCTGTTTATGTAATGTGGAGAATACGTATACTTAGGGTATCTATTATAGTGTCTTACAATTTTGCCTATCTGCTAATTTAGTTTATTGTTAGCAGAGAGGCAAAATTGTATCACTATAAATGTATGTCTCTGAGAATTTGTTCGAGTGACGAAATACTGGCTGTATTCATATATTTATGCATAGATATGGATTATTATATCACTCTATTTCAATGATTTAATAATACTCATATTCCTAAAATAATACTTCAAAATCGCAATAAAGAAATGAGTGGTGCTTGTTCGTGAAAATGAAATATTAACCCGAATATAAGTATAACAAGAGAAGTACAGTTATTTATTTATTATGTTATTAACCTATTAAATATAAATAATAAATAAGTTATGAATTACATGAGATGCAGATCTCAGATGTGTTTGAGTGCAGAGATCCACGGCTGGAGATTCTGAAGAACATATGAAGAGCTATATTTAAGATTGTGACCGGTGGCAGAGAAGCATTATGATCTCTCACTCCTGATCAGCATATTCTTTTCATTAAAGAGATATCTGTCTTGCCATGCTTGATTGGTGAAAGATGCGACTTTTATAGGGCCAACTAGAGCCCTACAGCAGCATACGATATCTACTCAAAAAGACACGAAAACGTAGCCGAAATGACTGAAATGGGATTGCGCAGCTCTGGCGCATTATCTGTAACTCCTGCACTGTATGAGATGAGAATGTTCAAGTATCTCGACCTGCTGATCGTTTGGCGGCATCAGTTAATTTATGCAACAGATACGGGATCTTGAGAGCAGTGACCTTGACCTGTTGGTATTTACAGTGATTCTGATTAGGAGTACATAGTAAAAGTTTGGGTAGATGTAAGTGTGACGGGGAAGTAATGGGATAGAGACGAAAAGTGGGACTAGGGTTGAGAGACTCATGAATGAATCCTTTTATGAATGAAAAAAGACACGCCAGCTCGACTGCAATAGAAAAAATATTGCAAAGCATATTTTCCTAATAATGTTCTCTAGCTAGCTATGGCTTTCTAATTGGTCCTATATTGTGCAACACCCAGTTGGCCGCTCCGACCTGACGGTTTTGCCGTCGTCTGCTCGTTAGACTGTACGTGTCATTGGTCCACAAAAAAATATTATCTTTCTTTGTGTACAATGGCGGCTGCCTTTCGCCACATAAAAAATTGAGCAACAAACGAAACTACCTTGAATACACTTTCTGAAACACTCGTAAAGTACTTACTAAATTTACCGTGGATATTTTGATCGGTGGGCGTGTTTAGTATATACACACACCCAAGAATAATTCTTCGGAAATCGGAGTTTCTGGCAGCCCGTGGCTCGTAAATTTGACAAGGTTGTTAAAAACTCAAAATCACACTTAAGATGAAATGAACATTTCAATGAAAAAAATGCATAAAGATTGTCACATGAGTATGAGTATGGCCTCCCATCGCCTCAATGCATGTCGTGCACCTTCGATGCGTACGGCGGTTGAGAGTTTGGATCCTCCTCTGGGACAGTGGAGTCCATTCTTCCAGCAAGATTGTCACCAAATCTTCCCTAGTGGTTGGGTGACTCAGCAGTCAAGCTTAATCCATAAATGTTTTCTATCTCATGGATGGCCAGAGTTATACTCCGGATTACTCTACTGCAGAATGGTGATTTCGGGGCTGATCCTGAACCTGCAGGAATGGAACGATGTGTGGCTCTAGGATTACGTCGAAGTAACGTCGTGCAGTAATGTTCCCGTTTGTGATGATATTTAAGGTATGTAATTGCCAGGCAGTTTATAGAAAATATGAATTGCTCACTATTCTTTGCTGCTGTCGCAGTGGTCTTTTCACATTCACTTGCATCGAGGAGACCACTGCGAGGGCACAGCGAAACACTCGTAAGTTTTGACATTGTCGTCATGTCCTTTTGTTTATGTATGTTGTATTCTTGTTATGGGTAAATCCTAGATCTACCTATATATCAGTAGCTAGCCTCCGTTTGTCTGTATGTTTGTCCGCACTTTACTTTCTTCACCAGATCTCTGGTTTTTGTACACTTAGAGCTCTGAAACTTCGTCACAATATGCATTGAATCCAGACGCAGGTCTGAAAGAAGTTTTATATCAATTAGATAAAGGTCAAAGTCACACGAGCCATTTAAGTGAAAATATACATTCTAAATTTTTGTTGCTCGGTTTTCAATAAAGTTTTCACCATTCAATGCATATTAATAACTTGCACAAATTTTGTATTTGAACCCAGTACACTTGGTATTGGTATTGGTACTGGTACTGGTATTGGTACTGGTACTGGTATTGGTACTGGTACTGGTATTGGTACTGGTACTGGTACTGGTACTGGTGCTGGTACTGGTACTGGTACTGGTACTGGTACTGGTACTCGAATTGGTATTGGTATTTGTATTGGTACTGATACTTGTACTGGTATTGATATTGGTATTGGTACTGGTACTGGTACAGGTATTGGAACTGATATTGGTTTTTGTACTGATATTGTTATTGGTAAAGTTACTGGTACTGGTACTGGTACTGGTACTGGTACTGGTACTGGTACTGGTACTGGTACTGGTGCTGGTACTGGTACTGGTACTGGTACTGGTACTGGTACTGGTACTGGTATTGGCATTGGTACTGGTACTGGTGCTGGTATTGGTACTGATACTCTGTATTTGTTACTGCTTTTTCAATCACATATTCTTTTCTACTCGGCTGATGTCAGTTTTTTCCATCTCTACACCCACATCTCCATTTCATATCAAGCAAACATTGTGCAGTCAAGTATTAGATTTCTAATCCATTTCGACACTACTCACAATCATTCTGTGTGCCTCGGATATAAAACCTTTCTATTCATTCCTTTATTGAAGTTTTTCGAAAGCACTGCTCAGTTCATTGAATTCGTGTGCGCTCTCAAAGGGTAAGACATTATCTACTCACCATTCTTTGTTCTAGTTATCGTAAATTTTGAATTGATTGCGTGGTTTTGAGTGAACGATTTACTTTTTTTTTTTTACGATTTTCGATTCGTTAAATAACCTCTTATTTATTTATTTGTTCGGATACGATGGCGTTATTAACGATTCTAGATTCCACTTTTTCTATAATCTAGAGAGCAATAAAAAATCTGGATATAAACCAGACTTTCCAATCAAATTAACACGCATTAAACTTCCCATAACGTCATATGACCCAAGACGGTCATTTGTGTGAATCAGGGTTCGGCCTTTTTGTAAAATTGATGGCGTCATATGATAATTTGAAAGTTGATATTTGAGAAGAGTACACTATATTGACAGATATCTATATTCCTTCTGCCCATTTAAAAGGACCTCTGTTCATATCGGAACCTTTTTAGATCGGTTCTGTGGGCTTTATTCAGTGACGAGAGACCGTTTTTGAAAAATTTGGTCAACTGTGAATGATATTCAAGAAAAGTTAAAATACGAATTTCCTGCTCAGGCAGAATAGCTTGAAACGAGATGAGTGAGATTTCTTGAAGAAATGCTGATAGATCTATCTGCTCACTCAACGGCTTCCATTGTTAACAATAGTAGAGTTACTGTCATGCCGTCACGACGGTATGAGATCGAACGCGAGATTTTAAACCTCAAATTCGATGTATCTAGGAATTAGCCCACAGCAAGTGTATTTTCTAAAACTATGTCCGTTAAAAGGAGTATTCGTCATTTGGGATGCATCTTCTGTGATCCGTTACCAGTTCAAAACAACCAGAGGTCCTCCTTAAGCTTCAATTTGATCGAAAAGCATTAAGTGAATAACATGTATATTATTTTAGTTGCACTCGATCATTCCATGCTCAGCTCGTTCAATGAGTTCTTGCTTGTCATCTCAAATCATATGAAATTATCTACTCACCATTACTTTCTCCAGGTTGGTACGGATAGGTTTTATGTATCCTAAATTTAATGCAAAAGCCCAAAAGTCCTCACTTGTGTTCATAGGTGCGAGTTACAGGACTGGGACAATCTGACCATGATATTTGATAATCTTTGTTTTGACCCTATGGTCAATTGTTACTTTAGTTAAAACAGATTAAATCAATTGTTTCCTAGGAAATTTCAGAAATATGTCCTCAAGTAGCTTAACTTATTACACACACAAAATCTTGTCAATGCAATGTATATCCCAAATGTGGTATTATATCAACACCACACTTCATCATATATGTATGTCAAAATGTGACGAATAAAAACAAAAAAATGTCCCATTTACTAATTTTTATTTACATAACTTTTGTAGAGCGTAATATCGCCGATTTACGACAAACAAAAATTACATAATGCTTACATTTCTTCTGTAAGGTTCCTATTCTAAGTGCCGACGGAAGAGACCGTTTTGGTGATCACACAAGGGATTAACCCCTTGTTTTTGAAATGAACGTCCCAACACTCTTACCACTGAAGCGTAAATAACTGCAAGCTATTTATTTTACTTTATGATAGACAGGGGATTTAATAAGATGCCGAAACCTACCATAATTTCATAATAGTAACACCCAAATATACATTATTTTCTTGCAAATAGTAAAGTCAGCGACCCACACTATCAAATCACTGATTTATTAGATCATTATTAAATAATTCATTGCTATATAGTTCGCATCTTGCATTTCAATGCCCAACGTATATTACACCACACATGCATGAAATATATCGTGTATGCCCTCGACCACTATATAACTGTAGAGTTGCAGTAATTCCTCATACACACCCGACACCCAACTATTGGCTTACTATGTACGGATAAATTCAGATTGGGGTGGCAGCGATAAGAATGACAGAAACACAACCACAATCCACAAGCAAAATATAATTTCAATCGCATCAAACTGGTAGCAAAAAATATCAAACTGAAGTCACTCGTCTAGTTTTGTTTTGGTCTCTTCTATGCCACATGGCTTATGTGGACTCGCGAAGGAGGTCCACGTGATCCAGGAAGAACAACACCGGTTCTTTGAGTTGATCTGGGGTTACTTTCCCGCAGCTTGTTTTGTAGAACACCGCATGATATCGCAAGCCAAGGATCTGAGCAGTGTTCCGATAGCACAAGTTCCCCCTACCCAACTCATCCCAGCACAACCCTTCGACAAGGGCAGTGCCTGGTTGCGAGTACAGGATGTTCGATTCTCCAGCTCCATGCGGTGCCACGATCAAAATGGCTTCATTGAACATCTTCATAGTGATGTCCAAGCTTGGCACAGGGTCGTCACGAAAGACGAACAGCTCCAGACCACGTGATGTCACTTCTTGTCTCAACATAGACTCGATTTCGCTGTGCCGACTGAAGAAGCGTTTGTGTGACCGCTTAATCAAGACCACCTTATTGCGAAACGAGTTATCCAAATGTTTCCTGGCGTACATTGAGAGCAGCTGAGTTGTGAACAGAGGAGACCTGCCGCATTGTCCTCCCGCGGGACTGTACAGAATTTTAGCATGAATATTTTGCTCTGTAAGGCGTCGTTCTTTAAAATTTCGAATTCCAAGAACATTCTGCAAAGGGTTATTGCTTTGAAAGTGTATTTTAACGTGAGGGTTGTCGTTGAGGAATTGCACATAGGGAGCTAAGCGCGGCATGCCCTCTAGGGAACTATGGTAGAAACCAGTTGCCCAATATTGGTGCACAGATAACACTGCATCGTGCTCCTTGATGGCATTCAGATTTGCCGGAATGCGACTTCGCACTTTATCTTTGCATCTCAGTGGGATCAGAGTCAGGTTTCGACTCATGATATCGCCAGTATTCATGACCACAGCATTCTGGATAACATTAAGATATGTCCATGTTTCGTGGCCAGGCACGTGAGAGAATTTCTGGGGAAGACCGAGGCGAAGGTGTTGCAGCTGGAGCGGTCGACTGTTTAAGTGAGAGTTCAGATCTTCTAGGCAGGTGGCGTTATATAGCTCTTTTCCCAGTCCCTGACCATACACAGATTTGCCTTCCACTAAATTGCAGTCATTGCTGGTGTAATCAAAATACTCTCGAATCATATACCTTTTCATCTCTTCAAAATTCTTGTTAAAAAATACGGTTGAAACCGAAGGAAAGTTCTTCAGTTTTTCGAAGTGACCTTCTGCGCTTCCATTTATATATACAGTAGTCGTTGAAATATCCAGAGCTTCTTCTTGTGAGAGTCTTCTGCCGGTATTTTCAATCTCCTTCGTGTACAAATCGAGGTAGCTCAAGATGTGTTTCATTTGGGCATCCAGCCTTTTTCTTGCTTGGTCATTCACTTTCTTCGGTTTGAATGTTTTGACAGAGCGGTCTGACGCAGAGGCTGAGGTTACTGACACTAGCTGCGACGAAACAGTGTCTTTAGAGGCTTTGCTTCCACCTTGAGTTGGTTCATTAATGTCGTATCGGATCATCGTTAATTTCAGGATTATTTCAGGAGGGAGGAATATAAAAGTGACCATTCCGATCAATCCCACGTTGAGCAAGATGGCTGTGATTTTGCGGCTGGACGGCATGGTCAGCAACTCTACAAAAAGGCGAGAGCATTTCTCGTATTATTGCATAATTAATACATGTAAAAGGAACTCCGGAATAAGAACGACAAGTATTTGCAATAACAAGTTAGCGTTAAGTGAAAGCATTTAATGAATATAAATGAATATAAGAATGAATGACACATGGTGAAACATCATATTTTATTCCCAACAATCCGGATGTATGTTTCCAGTTGAAAATTACAATTGTAGTACTATAATGATATGAAGTATGACGTATATATAGTGAAAACCCATTCTATCACTCTAACAACAAACAATACACGCATCTCAATTGAATGTAAAATACTGTTTCCCAATGACATCGGCGAGAATATCAGGTTAGACAGCTTCTAATATAGTCAGTGAATCAGTGAATCACACTGATAATTATAATAAATAAAAATAAAGTAAAATCAAACTAGAACAGAAAAAAGGCAGAACACAAAGGAAAGGAGAAATAAAGACAACTAGGGTCAACCAGTGCACAGTTGTAACATAAATAGACGAATGCCCTCCGGTGACAATGCAATTAAATTATGGATGTCAAAGTTATTCAACAGGTCTCTCAGCTCATGAATTGCTGTTGCGGCGGCTGTAGTATCATCATCAATAGTACTAGTTGATACACAGGATATCCTTTTTATCTCAGCGTGGGCTACAGTGCCACGGCTCATGGCGAAATAATCAACAACAAAGCTGAGAGACCTGCTGACAGGAGAAGAGCTACTACCGAGCATTATCTGGTCAGTAGCAGATTTGGCAATAATGTTGTCGCTAGACAACAAAGAAACGAAAAAATCCATATAGCGCACACACATTTGATGCTCAATGGGTGATCTTGGTATATAACATTCAGAAGAGAGGAATGAGTTAATAGAGACAAAAAAGGATGTATCGAATTGGCTTTATGCCATGATGTATAGAAGTAAGATATGGCAGGGTTGTCCAAATCAAGTAATTGATCCATATAAAGGCATACAAGGACAGCTCATTGGTGTTTTAGCAGCGATGAGCATGCTTAATCATTTTATTACCTATAGTTATATGCAATAAATGCCTTGGTGCTTTCAATGAGTCCGTGACAAATTATGACTAGCAACCTTCATGATTAACATTCTTGCAGTGCAGTACTCATGGCTTCACTCCCTATACTTGCCTCGTCCGTTTTCTAAGCCTGCCTACGGCCCTGCGCTACCAGATTAGAATTCTCATAATGCAACCAGGAAATAGCACAAAGCAAATGCACTGGTATCCGGTATAACTGGACTGTAGTTCTTGACTTCATCCACTTCGATTGAAATTGACAAGTGAGCCATAGGGTAATATTCAAGCTGTCTGTCTTGATATACATGTATAAGGCATTTGATAAGAATGCGTTCATAAACGTACGGTTCGATATTCTGTCTGGGTTTCGCTTTAAAAGCTATCAAAGAAACTCCATTAATGGAGTACCTGGTTCTAGCCTATTCGTCAGCGGCGATCTCAGATCTGAAATAATGAAGGATCCCAAAGTAGCATATTTAGGTCAGGTCAAGGAGGTCAATGAGTGAGTGAGAATTCGATAATTTGTTCAATCGAGCGATCAAGTGGTTTTATTTATAAACTGAGGATATGGTTTGTACATTTTATTATTTAATTAGGTGGCAAAATATATCGGGATTATAGTTTGTGTGAGTTTGTGGCTGGTATTAGCGTTCTTAAATACCAAATTGCACAATATTCTACGAGCATCTGAAATTCATGATCATTTCATGTAACGTCCAGTTTTATATACAGTTATATCTCCGTCTGTATATGAGAATATTCAGACGGCATTCTTCTACTTCGGCTCTATCGATAAATAGTGCTTTATTATTATTATTTTTTTATTTTTTTTTTTACCAGAGGATTATTAACCAGTTTATACTTACTTTGTACGTTTGTTCAATACAAAAGAAGAATCGTGAAGATGCGGGAGACTTGGCAGGTCTGCATGAGTATAAGGCCCACAATTAGGTTTGTATCTGAAATTACAAAGCCTTCATTAATAACTTAATGCATTCAGCAGGTGGGCAATAAAGAAACAAGAAACAGCAGGTGGGCGATTGACATGGAAATGTATCCCCGTATGTGAATATATAATCCGTGTTTATTAATATACTAGTATTCACACCTGTTAAACCTTCAATAATGGACAGACTGATTTATTCTTCCGGATCGATGACTGGCTCAATAAAACACCAACCAAAATATAACTTTGTGTTGTTGATTGACTACTTGTGCTCAAGAGACCGCTTGATAGGTTGAAAGTCCACAATACAGGGCCGTTTAGCCAGAAACACTCCGTATACCGAACACACAGATTGTAGAAAATATTTAACTACACATAACGCCTGCGGCCGATCGGGTCTCGAACCCGGGACCTCTATCTCCTCGGTCGGCATAGGATTACAGTCAGCCGGTCAAACCGACTGAGCTATTCGGTGCCCCTCCTTAATGATAACTTGTACACTGTATGTTAATGCAAAGGCAGGTGAAATATTTCATATTAAACAACAAACCACTTGATTTCATAAATATAATACGCTTTAGCCATGTAGACATGTTGTGCGGTTCGTTCGGTATGTCGCACATGTGCTGATCTTGTTCCACAGAGGATCATTCTGAATCCTCAGTTAAACCTAACGGTTTCATTGGCTCCCTTAGCAAAAACTAGAAGTGGCCAGTGCTCGGACTCTAGATGACTCAGCGTTATGTATCATGTTTCAAAGGGAACATAATCAAATTAACAGAGAAAGGTTATAGCACGAAAGGAAAGCTCTGTTACCATAGGAACAATGTTACAGAAAATAAAATGAGGATTGTGATGTGACTTTATTCGAATCGAGCGAAAAAAATTTAAAGGAAATAAGAAGAACGTAGATCAACGGGTGCTGAGAAAATAATTGTAAAAACAAACACTAACTCAACACAACTGAACTATACGTGGGTGCCTGGTTAGGGCCCCTTGTGACGAAATTAGACCGATATCTGCGATAGTATCACGCTCTGATTGGGTTCATATGCGATATCATGTTGGTCACTCTTGGATGTTATGTGTCATCTGAGATATTATGCATTCCATTGGCTGATGTTGTACAGACCGCCTCAACACCCTGTTTCATTTTAATGAAACTGAAATTAGTGTTTCTAATTAGAAGCATTCAGAAATACTCTGGGCCTACTCCACATAAAAGTTCAGCAATACGCGCGGCTTTTCTGAGTGGCCATGCAGACGAACGATCAACGAACGAAACTTCTGCCGCCTTGAATGAATGAATGAATTTTATTTAGCCAAAATATAACAAAAGGTGAAATACAAAAAAAAATTAGAATGTCGAAATACAATTTTGGCAGGGTTCACCCAAAAGGCATTGCCTGTACTTGTGAGTGACCCAAAGCAGAATTTTATCTTAATAAAAACAATATAACAAAAAAAAAAAAAAAAAAAAAAAAGGAAAAGAAGGAGAAAAATCAACTGTTTTCCAGTAATAAAGAAAAAAAGCGAGAAAAAAAAAATTAATATGAAACAAATCAGTTATTCAAAAGATAAAATTTCATTTTTGCTTTAAAGTTATTCACAGATAAAGGAAAAAATATAGGTATAGAAACGAGGTTCTTCATTCGTCTCATTGCATAAAGCCCTTTGCTGATTTTCTTGCCAACAACATCGATATGAGTGTCCCACTTAAGCTTTTCGTCAATGTGAATGCCAAGCAGTTTAAACTCTTTGACACACACTATCTCAAGGTCATTCATGTTCACTTTTGCATTTGTAACGTTTTCTTTGCAATTAAACAGCATATATAATTACATTTTCTCACATTCACTTTCAGACTCTTTGCAATGCATCAATTGCTGTAGGTGGCCAAATCTTAATTCATTTGGGAGTATAGCATTTCAGTATTACGACCAGTTACAAGAAGAGTTGTATCGTCAGCGAATAAGATTCCACGTGAATGATTTAGACAAGCAGCCACGTCATTTGTGTAAATGAGAAACAGTGGGCCAATGACCGATCCCTGGGGCACTCCAAAAGGCTCTAGTTGGTGCATGCGTGAATCATATCTATCATTTTGTACGAATAACGAGCGATTTATCAGATAACTTTAGATCCATTCCCACGCGGGTCCTCTAACTCCATAATACGATAATTCCTTCAGTAAAATTTCATGTTTGACCGTATCAAAGGCTTTCGACATGTCAACGAATGTCGCTAGTAATTGGTCTCCATTGAGCATGGAGTTGATTACATGGAGATACAACTCGAGGACCGCGTGCACAGTATTTCTCTTTTTTCGGAAGCCATACTGTGAATCACTCAGGAGGTTATTCGTTTCAAGATAAGCAATTAATCGTTTGCAGAAGGGTTTCTCAAAGACTTTACTGAATGTGGAGAGTAGAGAGATGGGCCTGTAGCTATCCATTAATTGCTTATCGCTGCTCTTTTTGTGTATTGCAATTCTTTTGCTCACTTTCAGTTGGTCGGGAAAATGACCTTCAGCGAAACTTCGATTGATGATAATGGATAGTGATCGAGCAAGACCAAACTTGATGCGTTTAATTAAATGCGCGCTCAGGTCATCTGGTTCTCGAGATTTCTTGCTCTTCAGTCCATCTAAAATTGCCAATACTTCGACGTTGGCACCAAGTACATTAAGCACGTGGAATTTGTTGACATGTAATCTTCAAAATTATAATTATGCAGTTGTCTGCCTCGGCAAATAGACTCTGCTTGAGATGGACCAACACTAGTATAGAATTCAGCAAAGCCCTCCGCAATTTCCTTTGGATTATCAATATCCCGACCATGCATTACAATTTGCTTTACTGAACTAGACCCTTTCTTGGGATTTCCCATTAATTTATTGATGACCGCCCTTTTAATTTATTTCTTTAGCATCGCCCTGGTGCCCATTAACCAAATCCCTGTAGTATTTTTGCCTCATTGCTTCACCTCATTGTAGGTGTTTCTATATCGAACACAGTTACTGTGCGCTGGTGTGTCTTTACCTTTTTTTGGTATACATGTAGAATGAATAAAGTTTATCAAGTTTAGTGCGACTTTTGCGAAGCCCTTTGGTAAACCATGGCACATTTATCACATTTTCGGCTCTTATTGTTTTAGTTCTGACGGCATAACACGATCAATTATCATACAGAGAACGCGAACGAATGAATCATAGGCTCATTGTGTAACACCCAGTTGGCCGCTCCGACTGGTGCTGTGGGGTCGTCTGCTCGTTAGACAATGTCATAGGCGCTGTTGACATCGCACCAATCATAACGCATAAGGTCATCCTCAATGCGCCGGAAATTCTCATCACTCTGGATAAGATAGTGAATGGTCATCTTTTCTTTATGATATTTTTTTGCAATTAGGGAGATCAATGCATAATTAATATTGCATAATGGAATACTTAACAAAGTAAAGCACTCGCTCAAACTAGACACCCTCATGGTATTCTATTATTCTTTGTTACATCCCTACTTGACCTACTGCTTCCTCTTATGGGGTAAGGCCTCACACTCTGCCAAAAATAAATAAGATTTCAATCGATAAAATTGTACAATACTTTCCTTATGCCACTTGAAATACTAGATAACTCCAACTCTATCAGTCATTTCAGACGTTTTCTTAAAAATGTTCTGTCATAGTATCATCCTCGATCTACAACTAACATATGAAACGAACTATTTCTCTCCGGATATGTGCTGCACCACCCACTATTTTTTCATTTTTTTTTTTTTCTCTCCGCACCAAAGCCGAATAAAATTTTAAATTGCACAATTTGAACAGGCGACTCACAAGTAGCCATGCTTAATCGCCTATTGACATGACCCTTTTCTTTCTCGCTTCTGTATTTCCATTTCTCTAGTATGTATTTCCATATTTCATTGTCGCTTCCTGCTTTCTTCACCAACTTCCTTTTTTTCTATTTTGGCATCTTATATTTGCTAATATTTCATTTATATTTGCTAATATTTCATTCTTTCTGTCTTGTCAATAAATGCAATTCAATTCAATTCAATTCAATTCAATTCAAATTACACAACAGGGTAGTGGTCAGAGAGCGATGTTTGCACAATGCCCGATCGGCAATAGTTACTAATGCTGCGTACATACACGTTGTCAATGCAAGACGCGTCCCGGGTTCGAGACCCGATCACGGGCGTTATGATTGTGAATTATAATTGTAATCCGTTATAATTGTAATTCTTCGGTGACTCTGCAGTGCTGCGTAACAAGGCCGGGCGCGCTGTGTACTACTGTCTATGGTGGTATGCAGGATAAAGAACCCTTGGGATTTATCAATAAGAGTAGGGGGAAACCCCGGCCCCAGGCCTTCTGTTCTGGCACCCGCATCAGCCAATCGGATTGGGTGGAGCCTTAAAACCCCATCACTCACTCACTCACTCAATGCAAGGCGCTGTTTCAAGTGTACGTCACTCGTGTCGCTTTATCAGTGCATGGGAAGTAACCAAAGCTAGCGAACTCAGTGACCTCGCCCCCTAGACGTTCTGGTCTATTTGTTAAATTTCTCATTCATGTCTTTAAACCTCTTATGTTGAAATGCATCACATTTAGACCATTGCCAATCATCCCCTTCATTGTTTCAGACTCATCTAGACCAATATATTCGCTTGTTTCAGAGCATAATTGCACAGTGTTCATTTTAGTGAAGCCTCTGAAAATACCTTCACATTTGCAGGTTTCATTACGTTTTAATCGAGATGCATGTATTTCTCAACAGACCGAGTTCTAGTATTGCGTTTACATGGACAAAATATTCTCGCTTGTGTTGATATAGAAATAATGATTTGTGCAAAAGAAAAATACATGTAATAGAAAAAAAAAACAATGATAAGCCATTTTGGCCTTACAGAGGGTTTGATTCAGTGCTGGAGGACCGTTGAATGGTACATCATGAGTTTCTAGCTTTCATTGCTAACCTTGTGAATTTTGCCTTGCAAGTCATGAATAAGCATGTTGCCAACTGCTGACCATGCGCCTTGTATCTTGCCTGCCCTTCTGAGGACACGAGCCTTGTAGAGGAGATCTTCCCTCTTCTTCGTTAGGTCTTCATTCCGGAAGACGTCTGGTAGCGTTTTCGTTTGAGGACGCAGGTCCACGATACGCTTGCGAGAACGATACGTTGCCAACTTGGCAAGTATCGCCCGAGGCTTTCCAACCCTATGGATGGCATCCACTGCTGTAATATCCAGAGGAGCGTCGAGCGTCGAGTTCACCAATTCCATCACTTTCTCCGTGGGATCTTTGTCAGTTTTTTTTTTTTCCGTATAGTTATACCAGCAATCCTCAGAATTTCTGCGAGTATTCTGCTCGAGACTGTCCGTGTCCGATTCGACAGACTGCAGTTTCTCTTCAATTTGATGGATTCTCTGGTCACGTTCACGCAGCTCTCCCCGCAGCATCACCACTTCGTACGCAGGGACTCTGTTACTCTGTCCGACATTGGATCCGTGAGTGCCTGGGACACCAGCTCCAAGAGGGATTTTTTGACCATGTCATTATTAAATGCTATTAGCATGGCGTTGGTGAATTGATCTTGATCCATTCCGAGGTCTTGGGAACACTTTCGTGTCCAATGCATAAACGATAATCAATCGAAAATAGAAGTATAATTAGTGAGCAGGTGATCCGGGCAGGTCAAGATCCGGTGCTGACAGCGTGAACTTTGGATCCTATTGTTGAGTTTAGCAAAGTCTCAACACTGAGTTTAGCAAAATCTCAACACTGAGTTTAGCAAAGTCTCAACACTTTGAAGAAAACAATTGACACGCGAGCAAATTTAAAGACGTGTACTCTCAACGACAGGCGAGCAATGGATCCTTTTGATTAGTGAGAAATGATGACAACTGCAGCGCCATGCTCCTAGTACATGTAATAAAATTAATACAGCAAGGCTCAAAATACATTAAATATACATGTACCACAATTTGTAAATATAATTTAATATATTACTTCCCTGTACAGGATATGTGCACCGTGCACGAGAATTCAATGTTCTCTTCAGGTCCATCAAAATAAACAGGTGTGGAGATGGATGGAATATGTAACACGTTATCATGGGGTTACCCAGGATTTTTGGAGGAGGTGCTCAATTCAGGCCCTGTACGAAATAAACAATTCGTGCCTCGCATTGAAAACTAATCCGAATAATATTGCAAAATGCAATCTGAGCATATAGGTATCAGAAAACGATTTCACACTACTTTCATCATGTGCTCAGCACCAAGAAACGCAGATGTGAAATTCTAATTTGTGTCTAAAAACTTCGCTAGAAATAACATTTTAGTACTTATCGGTCTCTTTCAGAAAACTAACAACATTTGGTCCAGCCCCATGACTCGCCGCAGCACAGAAGAAAAAGGTCGGGATCTTTCTGACATAACCCATGTTGTTATACGCGTGTCAGACGCGTCTACAAAGTGAATCATGTGGCCTGTAATCTGAATTATTTAAAGTGATCGAATCTCACCTGTTGATAGCGATGCTGGCCGGATGACTCGCGCACAGAAAGGCGCAATGACCGATATAGGCACATTTAAAAGTCGCTGAGCCATATGAGCGCCAAGACAGATCGTTCGCTGCTTGGTGAAATAAGTCAACCGTGTATGTCTGCATTGAGAATAAAGGTGAATTCACTCGCAATTGTTATGTAATGGTAATCGCCTTTGCAGGCCATTCGGGGCGTCGTTGGGCTAGGCCTACTGATAATCGCATTACATGCATGTATATAAGTATTATAACAGATACATTTAGAATCAAGCGCCAAAAGCCCAAAACTGAAGGCCTGTGGCATGTCCATGTCCATAGGCCTACAATAATGATACGAGATCAACTCAAAATGGCCACCACTTTTCTTCCAAATTTACAAAGCTACGCTGTCGCGGATCGAGCATATACTAGCACTATGGAAGATAATAAGTTGTACAGGACATAATTATCAAGGGCTCACGGTCGACACAATTCCAAATGAGTGAACAATATCTTTAATATAGTTTAGTGATACTATGCACTACTAGCAAGAATGTCATTATAAAAGGTATAATATCCCTCGATGTTTCTGATAGTTTAAATAATTTTACATTTCATTTGTTCAGTAGTTTAACTGTATAAATTAGACACTGCATGCGTTTAGTCTGCTTATACGAGAACACTCATGTTTGTCGAATTATCAACTTCTCATGTAAAATGCTAACTATGGACAAGGGATGATACTGTTGAAGTCTAACATTGTTCTGTAAACTATGGAAATGGAATACAGATTTACGGAAGAGGGAAAAGGAGAGTTCTGAGACAATCTTCGGAGGTCACTTGAGTGCATTCTAATAAGGCAATCAAAACTCTGAAGAATCACTAGAATTATTAATTATTATTATTATTATTAATTATTATTATTATTTCACAGGCCCGTAGCCAGCTTTCAGTGAAAGTGGGGTCGCTTGTATGACTGTTACATTTATTTGATCGCGAGTTTCTTCCGAGCATGACAGTTTTACTTTAGTTTATGAGCTTGACATGTTTTGAACTGAAAGTCGATGCGTTCATGTGATGCGCGATAATGTAGAATCTTCCTGAAACATAACATAATACCTGTGTGTGAGTCACCCACCGCTTTAGGGCGGTCTCATTTTACCGTATAATGATTTATTTTTGTAAGAAAAAATACTGAGATGCACAAGCATGACACAGCAAAAAGTGTTGGTAATACTATACTGCTAAATTCTCACATCCTATACGCACCAATCCTTAAATATCTACCAAAAACCCTCAAGACCATATCTTTATAAACCAAGGGATGTAGTTCCTAAATCAATTAATGAGAAGATTTGTGAATATTTCGACACTTTATGGAAAAGAGTAAAGCAAACATTCAATGATAATTTAAAAGATATTAAAGACATATTTATCAAGAGAAACATAAAAGAAGATAGCAGAGCGATTAAAGGTCTAATCCGTAAATTTTATTAAAAATGATTCCATGAAGTTTACTTCAGTTACGTATACAGCAACAACAAAACAACAACAACAAAAAAATTGAATGAAAATGTTGCAAAAAAGTTCATAGCGATGCTGGAAAAAGATGTTATTATTATTTATCAAAAAACTAAATTTCCAAGAAATATTATTCCAAATGAGTAAAAATTTGAGAAAGAAGAAAATTATTGAATAGTATTTGGTAAAATTAATGAAAATATCAGAAACCGCGTAGATATTAAATTAGTAAGTACAGAAAAACAAGTAAGAAAATTATTGTCCAAAATAAAGTTTGAAAAAGGTACTATATTAAGTGAGTCATTAGTTGCTGAACATATGAAAAGGCTTAAAATAAGCTTTGACAAACCAGTATATTTAGGCATGTCAATTTTATATTTAGGCATGTCAATTTTATATTTAGGCATGTCAATTTTATATTCTGGCATGTCAATTTTATATTTAGGCATGTCAATTTTGGATATAAGTAAAAACCTCATGTTCGACATGCCTTATAACTTTACCAAGATAAAGTTTAATGCAAACCTGCTATTTACCGATACCGACTTACGAGGCTAAAATATATAACTTAAAACGAGACATGATTGTATACTAAATAAGACGATCTATTCGACACGAGTAATTACCAAGCAAAGAGTAAATACCACCACAGAAAAATGAGGCTGTGCATGGTAAGTTCAAGGACGAAGCCGGAGGTAGAGCATAAAATTTGTAGGTTTAAGACCCAAATTATACTGACGATACCATATAAAGAAGAGAAATCACCAAGTAACCGGGTTCAGAAAACGTATCCAGAGGAATGGTTCGAATCGACGAATCTCTATTTTTGGTGGCGTACTTTGACCATTGATGGAAAACCTGTGTTTCTTCCTGTAGAAATTTATATGTAATAGATTAATGAAATGGTTTACTCCAGACCGAGAGCAAGCTGGTGCTCTCCCTGGGCAAAGTTGTATTGACCCTATAGCCACTCTCCTCCTTCTCGTATCATATGCACTAATTAAGAAAGAAAAACTTTTTGTTGTCTATGTTGATTTCACGAAAGCGTACGACCGCATTCCCCGTCATAAGCTAATCCAATGCTTACGTGATTTGGCTCTGGCTCGAATATACTCTCTTGCTTCCATGTAAAATATTTCATATGGTGTTTTGGGCTCGACAATCGTGACATTTCTTCTGTGTGTCAAGCAAGGAGACCCTACATCGTGTTTTCTTTTTACAATGTATGTCAATGGTCTCATCAGAAAGATGAAAGAGTCATGTATATGATCTTGTTGAACTATCTTAGTCAATAAAATGTCTATCCATCTACGATATGCTGGTACTACTGGTAGCTGAGAGAAAAGTACGATTTTCTCAGATTTTTGCTTTCGAGGGGATTGTTTTCATCAAACCATGTGTTGTTCAGATCTATATTTCGGTACATCTAATTCCATGTATGTTGCTGAATTAATTGTTTTTGATAGAATTGGGAGGGTCATGCAGACAGCACATTTATTTTTTCATTGCTTGATTGATGAATGGGAAGGTTGTGTGTAATGCCTTGCTCTCTCATCTGTGCTATTTTTCTTCTGTGCCTCTATGCTCTTTAGTTTTGCAAGTAAATGCCCCCATAAATTCACGACCACGATCAACTTGAAATATACTAGGGTAATTAAAAAGGCTGCGTGTTTCTATTGCCGTTGTGACCTCGCTTGCCTTTTTAGTTTTCAATGGCTCCGTAAAACATCGCGTGTACGTTATGAGCAATTGTTTTGACTCTTGAGAGACCTGCTTTGGGGAACCGACGGCCGCGCATAACGACACAAATTTGGCTGTGACGAATGCTGTCGTTATATCGAGGTTCCTCTCTATATAAATAGTCACAACGTTCATAGCTCACAAACATAACGCACATTTCTTTAGCGGTTGTTCCTTGATTCAGCGATTCATAACGTGAGTCATACATGTCACTGCTGTTCGAAAGGATGTTCGCTTTTCGCCATGCTTCTCATTAGCCAATAAAGAAGGCAGAGTTAAGGTTGGACTATGGCAGCATTTCACAAAGGGCGCTTGTCCATAAGATTAGTTAAACATTAAATTAAAATAATTGTACACTTGGGCCAGGAGCGTAGCCAGGACGGCCGGGGCCCCGCGCCCCGGTAATGATGGCTTGCACCCCGGTAAAATATATTGATAAAAAATTGGGAGAAAAAAAATGGAAAAATTCTCTCATCTATTAGTCCGTTGTCACATCATCTTCTTATAAAATACCATGTGTATGCATGTGAGCATATAAGGGTCACCTTGCTGTGCCATTGATTTCGTGTACATGTACATAATATAATATATATCGTACATATAACTGTATGATTATCTTCGTGCATCTGGATTCCGATTAGTTGTGTCATTTGCGCATTTGATTCTGCAATAATTGATGGCATATCAATTTAGTTTAGGGAGGCTTAATCTACATGTGCAATTTCACCACTATAGGGATTAAAATATATCAAAGTCGCAGAGCTTTTGTGATTTGTGTTTGGGGTTTTACGGCTCCACCCAAACCAATCGGATGATACGGGCGCTGGAACAGAAGGCCTGGGACCGGGGTTTCCCTCTACTCTTATCGATAAATCCCAAGGGTTCTTTATCCTGCATACCACCATAGACAGTAGTACACAGCACCCAGTGTAACAGCATGTATAGTCCTACTGAAAAGGTAGTTCTAGGACCACCATTCCTAGCAATTTATCTGGCAATAGTAGTCCTAGTAGGACTACCTATTCTAGCTATGTAAAATATATTTTCTATATAGCAGAAGCTAGGACTACCTATCCCGGGGGACTATACAATCTGCTACAAAATTTGCTTTTTTTACACATAATGCATTAGTTTAGATCGTCGTGGTGAATTTGTCTTCAATATCTCAACAACAATGAAACTAAAATTAAGCGTCTATGTTCCCAGGGAGGCTTTGCTACCAATGGACGTTGTCAAGCAGGAGGCGAAGGAGGAGAGCAATGAGGCAGAGATGGAGATGGAGGAGGGGAGGGAAGGAGGGGAAAACAGGATTTAGCAACACTTAATGTTATAAAAAACATACGACAAGGGCAATCTCGCCCCCCCCCCCCCAAAAAAAAAAAATTAAAAAAAAAAAATAAAAATAAAAATAAAGATTTATGATCTAAAACACGTCGTTGCAGAGGTTAATTTCGATCGCTATTATTTCGTGTTTTTACAGTTGTCACATTTGATTTCAGAAGATACCTGTTGGCTCGCAAGTTCTAAGAAGAAATTGCAGGCGAGGAAACCAGAAAGGAGGAAAGGAGGAGGACCGATGGATCGGCCCGTATACTGTACTGTCCATTACAGAGTGAGGGCTGTATAAGCTTAAAAATAAAGACCGAGAGCTGAAACAAGCTGTAAATCCAGCCAATATTAAGTTATATAAATGTGAATAATCTTAATAAAAACCATTTCACACCCTGTTCAATTTTTATTTCTCTAATCCAATGCAGCGGACTCTGCACCCTAGGAACGATTGTCCTAAGACTATCCATCCTAGTATGTATAGTTCCACTGGGACTACTATTTGTAATAGTGTAACGGCTTAATCGAGCCGTCCCGCAGGTAGTTAACTGGCGCCCGGCCATGCAGGTAGTTAACTGGCGCCCGGCCATGCGGGTTGTCACCCGACGTACGGCCCTTATAAGGTCCAGCGAACGAGAATAAAGTCAGTCGTTTTCACCGAACCCAACGTGCTCGCATCGTTCCTTCTGAGCTACTCGCTACAATAGTATAGGACTACATGCCCTAGGAATAGTGGTCTGCCGGACTACCATTCCTAGCACATGGACTACCTTTTCAGGGGACTATGGAGACCCTGTTAGGGGACTACCGGCCTTGTTACGCAGTTGGGCAGCACTGCAGAGTCCGTGAAAATTCACAATCATAACGCCCGTGGCCTGATCGGGTATCGCACCCGGGACCTCGACCCCGACGGTCGGCATAGGATTGCAGTCAGCCGGTTTAACCCACTGAGCTATTCGGTACTCCTCAAAGTCGCAGAGCCACTAATGAGGTACATGTGCACTTAGTGTGCCCATCGCAGCTACAGCATATATCGGGAAGTGCTTTTAGGATTTTAGTATGCCGTGCATGCGGGGCGAGCAGGCATCTTGGCCTTAGAAGTGATATGTCGCCGCGCACGAACACCTCTGTTGGAGCTTGATTCAAATTGATCTGGATATTCTAACAGTGTCGCAATGTCCACGCATGTATTGTGTCGGGCGCAGGAGGCTCTCAATTAAAGTGTCTATGACACTTCAGCCCTTACATGACATAAATCGATTCATGGAGGCTTCATTATGCCCTTATTTGTGGGTCAAAGTTCAATGCAGTGCGACTTTTAACGACTTTTAATACTTTAGGGAAGGTGGTTGCCAGTCGTTTGAATGACCACCTGAATCGTCATAATCTTCTTGAGGAATATCAGTCAGCTTACCGAAAACATCACAGCACAGAGACAGCCCTCACACGAGTTTTCAACGACATTGTGACGACTCTGGACCAGCGCAAGATGGTGCTTCTTGTTCTTTTAGACTTGTCTGCCGCATATCCAGCATCCAGCTTCTCAAGCAATGCAAAAGCATCTACGGAATTACGGATGCAGCACTTCAATGGCTGAAGTGCTACCTGCAGGACAGGTCTAATAGGAAAGAGGACTTGTATTTCTGTCGGAGCTGTTTGGTGGTGAATGCGGTGCATGAATTTCAATGTACAGTCAAAGCTTGTTATTACGAACTGTGATATATGGAACTTCCGGTTATATACTAATATAGAGCTAATTTTGGGGTCCCCACCATATCCCTATCATTTAGTATTGCAGGTTCAACGGATAGTTCGAACTTCCGGTTAATACGAACCAAATATCCAGTCCCTTGAGGACAAAATAATGACTCCTGCTATTACGAACCCACAATGTGATTGTCAATCAAAATTCAAAGTATTGCTCATTAAAGCATTATTCATTCACCTCTCGAGCAAATGTTGTTGACTGCTTGCATGTCACTCCTCTCAATCGACTCGATTATGTAAGTTAACTGTGATATTTCACACCTTGGTCTTTAATGGATATCAAAGCCGAATCTGTCGCCGCTCTGTTGTCGAGCAGGCCGCCGATTTCAAAGTGGCGATGGGTTCCTTTATCTTTTGTTTGTGCAGAGAAAAAAGAAACGATTACGATAATCATACCGCCAAAGAGATCAATCGCTAACATTCTCCAAACGCTAATTGAAATTAGTCCAAACTTACTCAGAAGACATAGCATATAACACAGACAGAATTGAAACGGATAATCATTAGATATTGGTTCGATTCTGAGGATATTCATGAAGACCTGAAGGGGGAAAGCATTTTTGTTTGTGCTGAACTGCTGCGCCGTGCCCACGCCAAAGGATTTGATGTGTGCACAGCTGAGGAGTACTCTAACCTGGATGATTGTGTCGAAACCTGCCAGGTCGCATCCGACAATGACATAATTGATGCCATTATAGAATCTAAGTCACCACAAACAAATAATTACATTGTGATGTATCATTACGTGTATTATTACCTAAACTTATGAATCATAACGTGTTGGTTTTTTTTTCGGTTTTTTCCCCCGTTTTTTTGGGGGGATTTTTTTCGTTTTTTTTTTTTTAATCTAGACCATAATTATGTACGACATGCATGACATTGTAACTATTAATGTCGTATAGAATAATAGACCTACATACGTCATTACGTAATTGATTATGCTTATAAACTTTCTAGTTTATGATATCGGCTTTCATTATATACATTGTATATATGCCTTAATACTGTATGTAGTTATGCATGTATAGAGTAAAGGTTGCTTATGATAACGATTGGAGCGATTGGAACACTGTACACAGGTGTGAATTACTGCATGCCAGTGCCGGGTGGCCCTATCGTTACGTCATGTGGCGGTGGGTTATAGTACATACAGGGGTATTAGGATAAAAAAAAAAGGAAAAAAAAAATAACATCAAGCTAAATTTTTGATATGTGATGTAATATACCGCAAATAACAACATATCAAAACTCTCCGAGGATACACCTTGTGCAAAAAAAATCCTGGCTGTTTGAATGTTGCACTTAAGACTTATTAATCGTTATTCAAACTATGACGTAATTCGTCATCTAATCGTAAAACTATTAACACAAGAATCTCTCTATATATCCTGAAATGAATATGCAACCCCTTTGCAAAATATTAAGTCTTTAGGTTGCCTTTAAAGGTTTGTAATGGAGATTTTACGCGAAAATTTGCTATTTTGAACACCGTTTTTGAAATCCTGTCATCAACAATTTTATTATATTTCATGAAATACTCGGCATAATGGCTTCAAACTTCTCCACAAATTACTTCATCTATTCGTATACAAATATGTGAGATAATAAATGGTGCTTGTTGCTCATTTTTTCAAGTTATGACCATTTTAGTTACCCTACCCCCCTAATGGTAAACTGGACGTTTTATTCAGCTCCTGATGTAGGAAATGAACCATTCGTATAGTCCTGGTAAAATTTTTAGATATTATGCATCTTTAGAAAGCTTATGGCCTCAGAAATACGAAAATTATTTTGGAAATAAATTTGGAGGACATTTCGGCCGCCATTTTGGATTTTCTATAATGGCCGCCACCGAGCATCCGATACAAGCCATTTCGACCCCTAGGTAAATTACAGGAGTAATTTTGTTGTCTAAACTACTAAACCATACACCAGTGACTTACTCAGAGTGTTTAATCTCAATAAAAAATTGTGAAATTAACCGGAAATTACTGTCATCTTTCTTTTCATCGCTCTGTCGGCGGAGTTTAAGTTCGAATCAGGTTGAGATAATTCATATACTAACCGGCATACATTTCAGCATCAGAGGTCTTCCAGGCGGTTGGAGCAGGCTTTCCCTTCACAATGACTACACATGGACGAGCATTTGAGTCCAAGTTTTCTACAGCGTTGTCTCATAACCATCGAATACGACTAGCGCATTGCCGAGGTGACTGATGACAAATGAGGTGCACCCTCTGCATATTTCATCGTATGTAGCATGAGTGGGCCACAAAACAACGTGCAATAGTTATCGACCATCTACAATAAAAGTGCTGTTCACTGGGTAGTGGTCGATGGCCTCTGTTTGACTTTTCAATAGCTGACCGAAAATGTTCTTACTTGTTTTTCTTATGACCCTGCCCGTCTGTGAAGAGAGCTGTAGGCTGTGGGGCTAATTCATAGGCCAGATATACCTCCATGTCAGAACTGGATTGCATCACACATGTTATTCGATTGAACAGGAGCATAAGGTTCACAACAGTGGGTTGTCCTC
>KB296161.1:240588-267062 GCA_000328365.1 Capitella teleta | reverse complement strand
AAGTGCAATTAACGATGTTAAAATGATTTATAAAATTTCAACAATGCTATTAGTATCTTTATGAAGGTTTAATCTCTCGAAAAAGTTCAATTGAAATGTGCTGGAAATTATCGATTTATTGTTAGTTGAAAGTGCCGATTTTTCTACTTTCTCGAATTGCGCGTTATGATTGTGCTCGATTTTATCGATCCTTGTCGATTCACGTTATAATTACGAGAGTTAAAAATCGTGAATGGGCTCAATAATATTTTTTTTTTCAGATAAAGAAATATCTAAGGAAGAAATGCACGATTGGCAATGTTATACTAATTATATTGTTGGATATGATTTTTCCATGTTATTTTCCGATGTTGCAAAAGTATCGTAAACAGTGGAGTTGTTTGAAGCATAATTAAAAATGTTTAACCAATTTATAAGCTTCCCAAAATGCTTCCAGTATCTTTATGAGGATTTAATCTATCTAAAAATTTTCAGTTTATATCGAAATGGCTCGAAATTATTGATTTATTTCAGTTGAAAAGCGCTGTGTTATCACGAATTTCGCCGTCGTGATTTTGTTCAATTTACCCACTTCTTTTCGATTCACTTTATGATTACGAGAGTTAAAAATCGCGAATGGGCCCAAAAATATTTTTTTCCCGAGGTAGAAATATCTACGGAAGAAATAACAGTCCCTTTAAGGGTTTTCATGCACAATTGGCGAAGTAATACTGAATTTACTGCGGTATGGTATGATTTTTCCATGTTAAAAGATAGCGGAGGCTCCGTTTCTAAGAAACAAAATGACGCCCATGTTCTAAATTTCTAGGAACCTGGTTTGCGTTACTCTCTTTAGTAAGTTTAGTATATAGGATACTATATAGTGCTCCTTCGCACCTGGTCACACCTGAGGCGCTTAATTGTACACTTTGTAGTTATTATTTTCTGTTGCCATGTATTTGGATATAATATTACATGGCGTCATCTCGGATGGATATCAGCAGCAGACATCTGGTGTTGCAGGACATTTACGGACGGAGCCTCCCAGAAAATTTCAGTGGATGCACTAAATCGTTTCCACACTAAAAATCGTTCACATAGAAGCAAAAAAAAAAAACAAAAAAAAAACATAATCAGCAATCAAATTCCCTGACTCATTCACACAAACAGCCCGGTTGCCTCAATACAGTCGAAGAATGAAACACCCCCTCCCATTCCTTTCTCCCTCCTCTCCCTCTTCATTTACCTCCATCCTCCATCTCCACAATCACAATCCTAATAGTCTTTGTTTCTTGTTTAGTTTGTTTCTCTTTTTTCTTCTTTTTCTTTCTTATTTCTTATCATGCAATTATTGTAATGTTTATAGGGCTGTCCCGGCTCCGGTTGACAGGCCCCCATGGCCTAAAGGGCAGTCCTTTGAATGTGCTCCATTCATGAAATAAAATATTTATCTATCTAAGATTCATAAGATTCAAAAATGTGTTTATAAAGTCTGGGAATTCCAGAAAGCCCGTTATGATGAAGCCTTTGGGGTCTGAGTCAAAGTTCATCATGTCTTTCTTTGAAAATACTTTGGTGAACATGCATGAAATACAGGCTTATATTAGCTAGGATACGTTGGGACTAATAAAGGGCTGGTTACCGAGACGGACGACGCCAAACAGAGGCTACAAACGAGCAGGTTTAGCGTGTGTCTTAATGGGGATTTCTTAAGAATTTCTTTTTTTCTCTCTTCTCTTTTTTATTTCCTTGGGAATCATGTGACTAGAACGGAACCTCTCATGAAACCCAATAAATATGTTTCAGGCAAACCAAGGATGGATAATTGACTGGTTAAATAATTTATTGCATTCAAATATTCGTAAATTTCTTTTGAAGTTACTATTATAACGCTATACTCACCATATTACAGAATAAAATGAATGAAAGTGCAAAATTGCTCTGCTTGAGGGAGGGGGGGGGGTGGGAGCGTTTTGCGTTTCTTTGTTGTCTTTCTTAGTATACATGTGAAATAATTACTCAATCGATTGGGAACAAAATATCCGTTGTAGCCATGTTCTATGGATGAATCCGAATGTCTTAGATAGCATTATATATATATATATATATATATATATATATATATATATATATATATATATATATCCTGGCTATATAATATACATGTACGTACATATTAACCAGTATTAAGTACAATGTAGTACTATATAGCTATAATTTATACATAGGCCTATCTGTACCTACCTCTACCTATCTTTCCACCGTCTATGTTTTCCAAAGCCGAAAATTCCCAGTAAACAAGAACATTCTACTGCACATATTCATGTATAATGATCATGTGATTCGCATGCTTCCAATTCAGCGCTTCCTTCGAAACGGAAATTGCACCCAGTGACCTTCATGCACTCACCCACGCAGCTAGACTGGGAGTTTTTTTTGGCATTACCTAAGCTGAAGGTTCTGCTAATGGAGTGCCGTCTGAATGGTCTTTCACGTGCTCAAATTTATGCGAATCGTGCGATCCTAATTCTATGCTCGGTTGCCACGAGGACAGCTTTTCTCAACCGCCGCAGAATTTAACATAAGATGATGCAATGACGAGGAAGTCAAGCTGTGAACACGTGGCGCACACGCGCGCAGCATGAGTCCAGTGGCCCAGTCTCTGGATCAGCTGACCGCAGACATTTCGAGAAAGAGCAGAAGAAATGGTTAATTATCATAAAAATATCCACCGACCAATTTTTGCCTCACCCATCCTGTGATTATCCGCCCTGATCAATGGAGTCTAGTCCATGTATAGACGGAATTTGCCGCAGGATTCTATTCAATGTGAGCGCTATTGCTGCGATGCATCGGGATCAATGAGTGATTTGCCGTGGATTATAGGCTAGACATAGCTGATTACATCATTTCCTGGGCATGTTTTTTTTTTTTTTTTTTTCGTACATCAAGTTCATGGGCTTAAAATGTTCAGTTCAGAGACTTTATAGAGAGTCATTCGTTCAATCGAAGACCTCACCGATGCACAGACAGATTAAAATTCCAATACATGCAGTCTGTCAGTTACTATGGTATCTGAACCGTCTGATATATTGGACAGAGTATGAGCCCTAGATTGACGTACAGGCCTGAATTATTTGCCATAATTAACCTATCCTGGTTGTCTGGCCAGCACAAGAGATACCTCACATAAATATACTCAGCGACAATGGTTTGCAACCGTTTCAAATATTTAAATTGAGTATGTAGTGTGATCGAATTATTATTACACAGCAGATCGTTTCATTCATAATTGAAAGCGCAATGTCTCTTAATTGTGTCTGATGCAATGAAAACAACCACGTGTAAGTTCCCAACGTGTTAGCGAGAGGTCAATATTGAAATTCACAGATAATGATTCCATTGATGCAATAATTGGTCTAAGAAACTGTAAATAATTCCCAATGCACTCTATGACCTTCTTCTACTGTTACACACCAACACCCAGATCTCTTTACGTGGGCTGACTCGATTAAACTCTAGATTATAATATTCTACATACAGGGTAAAATCCGGAGAGAACAATAAAATCACGATATTTCACACCAGAAAATTATGCTCCCATATCGAAAAAAGCTAGGGCATGCCACTTGCCTTTATACCTGGCCAATTCTCGTCCAAAACCTGGATTTCCAGTATAGATGTATGTGAAATAGCATTCATTTCTGTGTCAAATGATATCAAATTCGCTACTGTTGCGATTATATCCGGGTTCGAAACCACTTTGTGCTAGATTTAATGGATTACGTGTGCCATAGCATATATTTCAGGATCATCAAATTAATGCATGCAACCATACATGCAGGCTACCAGCACACCTATAAACACTGATCTTTTTTATCCTGGTGAAAACTGCATGGACGATGCATGCTGCTTGTCTTTAAGGGTTGTCTTTGAATTGATATTGGCAGACAGAATGTCTGTGTGTAGGGCACACACTATCACACACTATTACGCACTTAATTGCTAACCGTCGCCCGTGATACATATACATAATAATCAAATATACGAGCCTATATATGTAGACCCTCCCGCACGACAATTGCTGCATGCTGATAATTAAAGAGACAGGCTGTGTATGTAAATCACAAAAATGAAATAAAACACCTTTACAGTGTTTTTAGGTACAATTAAGCACCTGTCGGGCTTGGCTTGCTTCATCCTTTTGCTAATATCTCTGTCAAAGTTGAAAGTGCGGCTTATTAATAAAAAATGAGATATGAGTTTAAATAGAATACAAAAGGGTGGAGATTTTGCCTCCACACACTGGAGTGACATCGTGATCAAGTTAAACTGAATAACATTAATATTTGCTCGGTTTGGGTTCAAGGAAACTGCTCTTGAGGACAAAATTCCGGGAGTCAATCGAGGTTTCCGATCACGCCCTCGCGCCATGTTGATGGTGCCGTGTGTTCTACGCCCTCCACGCACGCTTTGCATAAACTTTCATCAATGTCTCAGGTGGTATTTTTATTTATGATAATGTGATGGCTTTAAAACTGTATCATGATGGCTTCGGGCGTCTTGTAGCAGAGGAAAAGTATAATATATGTATGCCCAAAGATCTCATGTAATATATAAGGTCTTCGACATTATAATTACAGGCATATAATATTATTATATTGAACAGCAAAAGAAATGCAATGCAACAAAAAATACCCATAGCTTGATCAATCGAGGAAGTAATATTTAAATTTTAAGAGTAGTTAAACAGGATCCAAAGGCGGATTGTGGCTGCTTCGAAATCGACATGTGTGTCAATTTCAGTCTCGTATACAGAGCAACAGGAAACAAATTTGACCAAACGCGTCGATTTCATTTTGTGAATGAGTAATCTGTACCCATGCCTCGATTGTTTGCCACTTTGATTTTTGTGATGCCACCCACGTCTTGGGCACAGCGGTGGGAGGCAATTGGGGTGCTGGGTGTGGGAATGGACCGCCATCGAGCTTCTCTTCAGTTTGGCTCGGTCCGAAACATCGTATTAGTCGGCGCTGGGAGCATCCGAGACGCAATTTAAATAACCTTTCAGATTCTGAAATTATCATTTATATAATTATATTTCAGATGGAAGTTAATTTGATTAATCTCGTTGCATGGAATTACATGCACTCATTTATGTAATATAATAATATATTATGTATACACTATACAGCGACAACCTGAAATTAAAACTGCTATGTATATGGAATATGGATGCATGTAATTTGGATTTATTGGATACCGAGAGTTAATCTTTAATTATTGTTAATGCATGCAGTCATTTATTTGCACGTGTAAATCGCCATGGTATGGCAGTAACAACAACCCGGCTTGATCGACTTCGCCTCGAACCTCCACAGGTAAACGTTGGTGCACATCGGCCTGAAGGCTCGTAAATTTAGTTCGGAAATAAAAATAAACATGTGTACATTTTGTTGGGGGCATGACGACCTAAAAGAACTCACTTCTCATTGCTAAAGCTGTTAAGTACACAACAATATTATTGGTCAAGCACCGTGCAAGGTCACCATGTCGTGGCGATTAACTAATTCGGTACAGACTTAATTAAATCACTTATTTTACTATGATTATATATATATTTTTTTTCTATTTTTTTTTTTTTTTTTTTTTTTTTTTTTTTTTGTGGGGGGTGTGATTGCCTAACTATCCAGGTTAATGAAAGATTACATGACGGATGTCGGCAACGCACAACATTATATGCCCCATGATCAGTATCGCTGCACTAAAACTAAACGTACTGTCTAATTGTATTTGTTGCAAGTCTGCCGTAATCTTCGAGTGATATACGTCTTACGTACGAAATGACCATGCGCATCTCGTATATTCAAATTCTATTATGCGTGAATCAATGTTCTTCAGAAAGTTCGTTAAGCAGTAAGACGGTAGCTAACATGACTCAACGATTGAACGGTGTTGTTCATCCAACAGTATAAGAGGGAAATACGTTATGACTGGTAAGCGCAAGTGCCACCTGGCTGATGAAATTTCCCGAAAAAACAAAATATTGATTACGAAATGGTTTATTTTTGAGTGCATTGCTAATCATTTGTTAATAGATTATGCGGTGATCTCATCAACGGTCCACGTTTATAGCGCATGCAGGGGACCCGCTCCATCGGCTGACGGCCACCTACACATGACGTCAGCTCGCCCGCTGATCACGCCGATCAGCTGCAGCAGCAAGTTCAAGGCATGCCGACTGCAGGCACTTTGTTGACATATTTAAGCAGCCAACCAATCAAATCACTCTATGCTAATGTGTTCACGCACCGGAAGTTTTGATCACTGAATCCTGCGCATGTGCAATCAGACAAAATCGTACGAATCAGTTATATGCGCATGCGCGTTGCCCTAGTTGCGCTATAGAATCACGCGAGAAAGGCGTGACCACGTGCTGACTTTGTTTATGGTAGCATGGTCGGTGCATGCTCCACCGCGAAATGTGCGCGTGGTTCTCGATGTCGTAACCGTCGGTCTCCAAGCGAATTCCTGGCGTTGAATTCTAAATGAGCCCGAACTTATAAAGGTAGGACATAAACTATACATCACACTTATTCGGTTCTGACTGTCCGTCGACTGTTATCATCGTCCGATGTCTTGGATTCAGTTGTCGTAGCATTGAAGTTGGAGACTTAGCATCTTCCGAACATACCCCATTCCTACATTCCGTTATCACTTCGTTATCAATGAAACTGGGAATACGAAAAGATAAACATGTGGCCACCAAAAGAGCCACTTTCATGTAAGTACCGTATTTGCTTGCTTATCAGTCAACATTTCAATTTCTGAACTTCTGAAGAGATTGTCTCCACATTTGGAGTGTTTGGTTTTTGTGAGTGGTGCACCTTGGGATCATTCAACTCTTGACCTTTTTAACTTGCAGTGTCAATATTTTGAGTTGCACCGGTTGGGATCTGCTCTAGTTGAAATTGTTCATCTCATTATCTCCTCGTTGTTGCCATTGCTAACTCAATCGTTCTGGCGACACCGTCTTGGACGCTGCTTAGGCATTTTCAAGAATTTGGCATTTTTGATTTCATCCACTCATTCATTCGATCATCTGGGATTCGTTTGTTTGTTGCACCAGTTAATTCTTTCATCCGCCAATCGAGGTAATACTTCGATCTCCTGTTCTAGAAAATTCATAAAATCCGACCTACAAAGTTTATTTCTGACGAAATTTGGAATTATTCTGCTTGGTTACTAGAATATCACTAGGACTCGGTAGGAGGCCTATTTATTTTGAGATCAATCGGTTCCGATCGAATTACTTGGCGAACGGCATTCATTATTCAACAGTACTAATCTGTATAATTAATTGATTACATCATTAGTTTAGTATTGCTAAATTTTAGTTGGCTAAAAACGCAGCCCGATTTTGACGAGGCAACGACCCTGCCATTGTCAGCAAAAGAGTGTTCTGATCAGCCGCTGAGCACGTGTTCCACCCGGAAATTATGTTAATGATATGCTGATAAGATGAATCACACAACCGCGTGCTGCCGATCAGCTGGGCACAGCGTGGCTGCGAGACCACGTGAAAATTTATATCCCTCCTGACTATGAATAATACTTAAGAAAATTTAGATAACAATCAAGTTAATTTACATAATAATAGTAAATATATCCGTATGTATTTTGATATTGACTTGTTCAGTTGACCTAATAGTTAATGGACACAGTGGAACATTCTTTGCATCAATTGACTTGAATGATTTATCATGGACTTGGTGAGTTGGTCGTGATTATGATCATGATTATGAAATTAACCCTAGTTTTTATGACGCAATGCCGTTCACGGGGGATTCATTGATTCAATGGTTTTTGTAATTTTGTAATTATTCTGAATGCAAAACTAGGCTGACATTTAATTTCGACTGATTAATTTTCTTTGTGTCGATCTGGTGATCATACTTAATTGTCCCAGGGTTCATTGAAATAATTGTATGACGCATACACTATTTTGATCTTTAGATTTTCCTTGAAGTTCCAAACTCTGCCATATATAACCGCGCATATAATTATGATGTATCGAATAAAATTATATCGGTTTTCTGATTCTGCGCGGTTCTTGAATTGCGACTTCAACAAATTATCATCGGTGTTCTCGGGTCTTGTTTAATGTTGACATTCTGTGGTTAGTTGTTATGATATTTGTGCAGAGTATGTTTTTATGCCTGTGGTGTTTTTATGTTTCGCTGTTGTTGATTTAAATGGCCTTGCTGTGTGTGTCGAATATCTTGCGGTTTGAAGCGCGTGATATTCACGACAACCTTTTATTGCGCTGTTTACATGGCTTCGCGTGAGCGGCGTGACCCGGGTCACCGGAATAGTAAACGAGTTATGTTGATGTACAATCGATCGATTCTCTTGGTCTTGAATCTGGACTGAATACTGAATTGAAGATCAAGCCTTGAGGAGGGGTTTCACCATCGATCGGCGTCATGGCGATAAATTTAGCCCCGTATCGATCGGTTGATGTGGAGTTTCTTATGCGGAGGGTTCAAGGTCGTCTTTGTTTACCTTATCAACATAATGTCTATGCATATTCACGAGGCTGCCTTGCCCTTTCTGTACATTCGGCTTCGTATTATTGTTTACACTGAAAACCAACGTGTTGATTTCGCCGAGTTCATTTCAAGGATTGCAAACCAACAGTTGACACGCGTGGCCGGTAGAAATATTACATTCCGTTTCTCAAGTGCTTTATGCTTGGCAACTGCATATGGGTGGGTGTTGGACTCGCCTGTGTGTTCCACATATCAGTGCATCGGATAGCTTGCTGCTTCCATTTTGCAGCTGTTGGCGGATTCGTGACCCGCGTTGAGGTTAAAAGGCGTGATTGACAGCGTTTGACCTGAGCAGGTATACTTGACAATGTATTAATTAAAAGGTGTATATTCTCATGATATTGTTCTGATGATATTTTTGGTTGAAACCGATGTTATATTGCTGCGTTTCTTTGTTTCACAGGGTTCGCGTTAAGATGAGTATTGCCAGCTGCTTTGACTTCAGAATGCGAGCGAGTTCCTTCGACATGCATCAGTTAGCGCAGCGCCACAAGTTGGCGAAATTCACCAAGATCTTCCGTAGCCGCTCCGACACGAACGTTAAGGGATCTTCCTCGGCCGGTTCTTCCCCTCTTGTGTCCCCCAAAGACTCTCCCACCAACTCCCCCGGCGGCCAGCCGAGGAGGAGGTTTGCACGGGTTGTGAAAGACGCTGAAAGGCAAGGGGAGGAATACGAAAACCCTCACATCATCCGGAGGTACACTCCCGGTTATGTTGAGGAGAAATTTGTTCCCATGCAGAAATGGAACTCCATGGAGGAGGCCAGTGCCCTGCCCTACGATCCTCAGGAGGATTCCATCCTCAAAAAAGGACTCTCTATAGACACGACTCTGAGCGCCTCGGAGGGCTCGACGGGCGAACAGTCTCCCCCCGCCTCCTCCTCATGTGAGAAGCACGCCAGCTTCAAAGAGGAGGTCGATGTCATCGAGTATGACAAGAAAGGCAAGATTCAGAAATGCGTCTGTCTCAAGCACAAAGAGCGACTGCACGATGACTCCGATTCGGACTTCCTCGAGGACCTCCCCGAGGACGACAAGGAGAATTCATCCCCAGAGGAAGAGAAGTCGCTCAAGGACGCCAGCCTCAAGGACATCGTGAACGCAGAGAAAGCGGTCAACAGAGATGACGATGACGAGACCCCACAGCGCCAGCCCATCAAAATGACCAAGCGGCAGGAGGAGGTGGACATTCCTGACCAGGTGGAGGAGGATGAGGAGGTGATTACTCCCACTGCTGACCCTGCACTCATGGACAGTGCCGCTGCTGCTGCTCCTCTGACCGCTGCTGTGGCCAGTCGGTGAACTGAATCAAAAACGCTTCTCTGTGGTGCACATCAAGAAAAACTGAGTATTATGGATAAGAAATTAGCTAATAATCATTTAGTGTGAGTGCAAGGGGGAGATTGTTTGAATACTCGTTCATTATTGTAGAATCATCGCTTGTTTTTCGGGGGGTTTTTTTTGGATCTCATACCATCTTGTTTTTCTCACATTTTAATGTCATCCAGCTCAAAGGCGTCAGTTTAGCGGGAGAGAGATCATACAAAGTGCTTTTTTTTATTGACATAAATAAGGCTAAAGACTAGTCATTCATGTGCATGTATAGCTCAAGGTGCCATTTTTCCATTTTTCCATTTTTATTTTTTTTTTCATTTTTTCATTTTTTTTCTCTCATGGTGAAAGGTGTTCTCTCTCAATGTACCTATAGATTCTGGATTTAGTAACTTCTAAGATCTGAATTTTGGCTAATTTCATATTGGATAAAAAAACCATTACAGATTTATGTATTAATTATTTGAAATCATCCCATGTCAAAATATGATAAGGATTATTATAGCAAATTCAGGTGCTTGTGTGTTTACAATTACATTATTTTTGTATTTTCCTTTCTAAAAGTGAACATCTGTTTTATTTTATTTTTCTCTTCATGTTGGTAAAATCTCAATGCAAGCTGTGCATTTCTTCTTCTAATTTTTTTTTGGTCATACATCTCTTTGTGAATCTCCTTAAACATATGTGGTTTATGTTTTGTTTAATTTTCTATTGTTCTCATTCATTTGGTGTGTTGGCAGAATTGTGACTTCTCCCATGCTAAAACCTTTTTTCCCCATGTGAATGAATGATATTGTGTTTTGAATGAGTACAAACAAGTGATACCCAAATTTGAATTTTGTACAATAAAGTTGCAAAAATGATGATCATAATAATCCCTTTTTGTCTTCATTTGAGAATAGTTATCTGTTTCGAGTATTTACGAGTGTTTACGGTGTGGAATTGCATGGTTGGCCAAATGGCCCTCTGAATCAGCCCACTGATCCACTGGCATTTCGCTTTTTCTAATCCTGAACAAGCGACGTGGCATATGCATGGATGTATGCCAAAACTATTGACGGGCGATGAACTATGGGAACGTTAGCTGTATCAGTGCACTGTAGGCCGATTTAGTTCTCCTGCCAGATGTGTATTGCGTGGAAACAAAGATTCTTTATGGGGTCGATGCGACCTATAGCTGCTTGCTGTCTTTATGGCGCAATGCCCTTTTGGGCTATAATAATGATATACTAATAAGAANANATGGTTATGATGTATCCCGCCAGCCTGAGAAAAAAAAAAAGCGTTATGATGTATCCCGCCAGCCTGAGAAAAAAATGCGTTATGATGTATCCCGCCAGCCTGAGAAAAAAATGCGTTATGATATACAACTTCATTCTGAACATAGATGCTTGCTCACTTTCCTTTTCACTGGTCTCCGGCGCTACCGAAAAGAACCACCGGCACACACCGATGAAGACTCACCCCTATTTTGGTATATCCATTTCCTCGATTTCGTATGACGTCACTCGGAATTCCCAAGATGGCTCAAAAGGCGAGGCAAGTGAAAATGAATACGACCAATTGATTAAATGATACTGTAAATAGCAGCCAATGAGTTAATAATAATAATAATAATAATAATAATAATAATAATAATAATAATAATAATAATAATAATAATAATAATAATAATAATAATAATAATAATAATAATTTATTTATATAGCGCAAATATACAAAAGTAATGTTTTTATGCGCATAAAATGATGTATGTGAAATAGAAAACTATAAAAAGTGTTGATTAAAAAAATATGTTTTCAGTTTCTTCTTAATGTAAAATTTCCGATCTAATAAAAAGTGGAAGCAAATTCCACAGTTTAAAACCACGATGATTAAAACAATTTAGTCCGCTGAAGGATTTGTAAGGGTTAAAACAAATGTAAATTTATCTTAAGTTTATCTTAAAAATCTGTTTGGTTGGGAAAAAGTTCTAAAATCTTTCAAATAGGATGATACGGAGTCACAATAAATAGATACATAAATACAACTTACAATTTTAACATTTATACGGAGTTGAACGGGGAGCAGTGTAGTTAACGCAATGTGGGTGTAATGTTGTCCATTCTTCTTGCGCGCGTGATCATACGGGCAGCCGTATTCGGAACCCGTTGTAGTCGCTGTTTTATGTTGTTCCTACATCCCAAGAGAAGTGCATTGTTGAGGTCCAGTCTGCAGGTAACAGTTGCATGCACCAATTTTACGCAAGCGTCACGATTGATATATCGGCGAATCTGGGAGATGCGCTTGATGTGGTAATATGCCCTTTTCTTTGTTTCAGCTACGTGATGCTTCATTGACATTTCAGCGTCAAAATGTACTCCCAGATTGCGCACTGTGGCAGACGGCTGGATGACACTGAAGCCCACTGTGATTTTAATGTCATACGTAATTTGTTTCTTTCCTTAATTATTGTTTGCTACTGATCAGTATCAGTTCAGCTTTTGCATACTTGATTTTCAGCTTATTCTTAATCATTCATGAGCGGACAACGTCAATGCATTCGTTCATTTTCTGTATTGCTGCCTCCACCCCAGTTGAATCTCTCACAGGGATCCGACAATACAGTTGCGTATCATCAGCGTACCCGTGACGACATATTCCGTGACGAGCGATGGCAGACATAAGAGGTTGAGTGTATAGGCCAAAGAGGATGGGTCCAAGGACTGATCCCTGTGGCACTCTAATGGACAGTGGGAGGCTGGAAAACCGGCTTCCATTTATGATGACGGCTTGGTTCCGGTTACAGAGGTACTAGCGAATCCATGTGAGTATTGTTCCTCTGACGCCGAAGATCTCTTGAAGACGATGCACGAGAATATCCCATAATCTATGGTATCAAAGGCAGCGCTTAAATCTAATAGCACCAGGATGACTGCATCTCCACTATCCAGTATGAGGTCAATGTCAGTTTTCACTTTGATGAGGGCCGCCTCAGTGCTGTGCTGTTTTCTATAAGCAGACTGGAATGGATCAAACAGATTATTCGCTTTCAGGTACGCATTTAGTTGACATATTACTGCCCGTTCGAGGATCTTACTCAGAAAGGAAGGTTGGAGACTGGGCGATAGTTCTTAAACTTTTCTGGGTCCAGCCCTGGCTTCTTCAGGCGAGGAGTGATGAGAGAGGCTGTGAAGACTTCAGGAACAACACCTGTACTCGGTGACTCGTTTATGAGAGTGATGAAAGTGGAAATTTTTTTTTCAGAAAACCCTCGTCCTTTAGAAGGAAAGCTGGTGCTGGGTCGAGAGGGCAGGTCTTGGATTTACTTGTCTTGAATAGATCAATGACAGCATCCGGAATTCAGTAAGATGTGATGGACACGGAGGACTCATTAGGTCGACCCGTTGATTTATCAATTGATCTATCTCCGATCTTATTGTTTTGATCTTATTCGAGAAGAATTCAAAGAAGCGCTCAGCCAGGGGCCGATTCCAGAAAGAAACTTAGGTGGTAAAACTAAGTTCGGGAGGAGTTAAGTTGACTAAAACGATTCCAGAAACAAGCTTAAGTCCTCTAGACCCTGCAAAACTTAAATGACCTCTCCACCTGACTTAAATCAAACTTAGTGAATTCAAGATGGCGTCGATCAGAAGACGCCGGATTAATGCTATGGTCATAATGGTGTCAATACCTAGAAGGAACCTTCCAGACAGGAGCAATGCTCTGGAAGGCGTTATGAAAAAAGCGTTATGAAAAAAACAAAACAAGAAACGTTATGATTGTAAAGCGGGAAAAAGAGCACTTCTTGCATTATGATTAGGAATCAACGACGCTATACACTCGCATTTCGCGTTTGTGATGCTTTCGTTTTCGATGAAGTTTTGTAAAAATCATAAACAGTTCATAACAGTCATGTTGTAAGGTACGTTTACCACTGATCAAATGTCTCGTCATGTCTTATACATTCCTTGGCAGATAGTCAAGTCCGACTTACGCTACTTAAGTTAAGTTCAGCAAAAATGCGTTTATGGAATCGACTTAACTTGAAAACTTAACTTAACGCCTGGAGGACTTAACTTAAGTCCCAAAGTTAAGTTTCTTTCTGGAATCGGCCCCAGGTCTTTTTCAGAGGAGTGTGTCGGAAGAGGTATAGAGTTCTCAGTGGTGAGTAGTGTGTTCAGAATCTTGAACACATCTCTGCTATCAACTGTTTGTAGTCGACCATTGTAGTACTCAACTTTCTTCTGGTTGATCAGTTTGACCACTCTCTGGCATTGCTCACTCTACATCTGTTTATGCACCTCTAGGTGAGTGTTCTTGTATTTTCGCTCCATTTGGCGTCGCTTTCTCTTCTCCTCTTGAATCTCGTCATCATACCAGTTTTACCTCGCACTCCCCTTTCCGTTTGGCAGTCTTCATTGGAACATGCAGTTCAAGTGTCCCTCATACAATTTGGTTTAATGCAATCACACTCGGCCGAGGTCAAAAGGGTCGGCAATTCAGTAAGTGCAGAGCGAAGGTTTTCACAGAAAGACTGCATGTTTATTCTCTTCAGCTGGCGGAATTTGCATGGAGGATGTGATTGCTTCACGGGATTGAGGTCAATGCTGAAATTGACCAGTGCACGGTCTGATATGTCACAACTGTATACCTGTAATGTAGTGGTTCTTTCCTTAGCGGACGTTATGACAAGGTCCAATATGTTTCCACCTCTATGGGTAGGATTAGTTACAAGTTGTGATAAACTCAGCATCTGTAGCAGTTCTTTAAATGTGAGATATAGGCACTGTCATTGTCTTTTCCATAGTGGAAATTGAAGTCTCCAATGATCCAATCATCACTGATAGAGTCCGTATTGAGCTCAACGAAGAGTGTCCCGATCTCTTTCAGAAATGAGCCTGTCGTGTATCCATTGCTCTGTGAAGGAGGAGGTCTATATATGAGAGTAACGGAGGCACATTTCTGCGCGCGAATCCTGATTGTGGAAGCCTCGAATGTAGTGAACTCGTGTTGCTGAGTCTTGGTAATCATGTCAGATCGCCCGATGAAACCGATGTCTCCGCCCCTCTTGCCCTTGGACGCGGGACGATATGCCCCTAGAAAGGAATATCCAGGAGGACACAGCTCTGTACTCACTGGAGTATCACATTCACTAAGCCAGGTCTCTGTTATGCCGAACAACATGATACCAAGGTCAATAACATGTACTGTGAATTATATTTGAATATCCCCCCCCCCATAATTAAAGGGATGGGGAACTAAATTTTTAGTGATGTTCTATTGACTCATAGCACCAATTGATAGCATTTCGTGCCAAGAACACCATGCCTGGATGCAAGCGTAAGGAAATAATGCATTCCGAATATCGGGGTTAGCATTGCGCCTATGGGAGAATGGCTTCCATTGCGAAGTATAGGAGGCAAACGTCAGCTGATGGCTTGGTTTGGCTGATGGCTGATTGGTCCCGTTCCCCTCGTGAAGCTATCGATTTCAGCCAATCAGAGCAGAGCATCTTCGCCATAAAAGGACATCTTTGTTGTTTACGAAACGAAAGCGAATGCGTGGTGCACTCTGGCTGACCTTTTTACTGTTTCAGGATGAGAAACGTGGTAGGTGTCCCAGAAAATCGCTTGTTAAAATAAGAAAAATAGCGAAAAATATTTTTTTTTTTCGCGCCTGACTGGTGGCAAAATGATTATTCTATCTATTTCCGAAAAGAAAATAAAAAAATATCAAGGGGTTTAGTCGCAGGACACGGTGATATGACGAGGCCCATTGTAAAAGATGGGGCACTCGGTGTTTCATCACAGCGACTGACGTCACGCCTAATTAGCATTATATCTCCCGCGAAATCGTTAGGGATGATATTCCTTGTGTGGGCCAGGCATAGGAATCATTTTTGGTGCATCAAATAACGACTCAAAGTCCATTTTCAACCAGTTCTCCCTCCCTTTAATAGGCGTGGCGCTAAAGCTAAGAATAATATGACATCATGCAGTATAGAGAAACAGAGGGCAACAATTATAAATTATTGCATAACTATGCTAGCTCATTCTATATTTCAAAGTAGTATCAATCATGTTCTGAATAATTTTCTGGGGTTTATTGAATTCGCATCAACGCAAAATACATTTTGAAGAGGAGAGAGCACAAAAGAGAGAGCACAAAAGAGAGAGCACAAAAGAGAGAGCACAGAGGAGAGAGCCCCAAAACTAAGGACAACGACTCACGTACCAATCAATGCTCTATAAGAGGAACTAAATGTTGAGGCTTTTCGATGAGTAAGATTGGTTGGCTTCGGTTTGAACAAGTATCCAAAATATTGAGAATGACGGAAACTTTATTAATAGTAGAACCAATATAAGAAACAACTTAAAACATTATTGTTTGATAGGAATACAAACTTAAAAAAAGAAAAAAAGAAACTGAACCGATTAAATCATATAATAATATTGCAAGTAGAGTTAACCAGAATAAACTATAAATGCCATAGAAATGAAGAAAAAAATTATGGTGCCTATTTAGAGTATAGATTAAACTTGTATAGTCTTATCTAAGAAAGATTCAGTCTTGCGTCCAGGCGTCGTACAAGTCTTCATCTGCCTCCTCCTCCTCCTGCTCCTCCTCTTCCTCTTGCTTCCTGTAACAAACAAACAAACCGTCACCTCAATTCCCACTGCAGATATAAGACATACTTCCGACGTCGTCGCCAAGCAAACATGAACGAAGATCCGGCAGCGAGGCTAGCCGCCGCGATGCCACCGCCAAGAACGAGCTTCTTGCCAGGACTTCCTCCCTCCTGCGAATAAAACCGAATAAACGAACGAATGCTGCACTGATTGACCTCACCTCTTGGTCGCCTCCCGCGCCACCCTCGGCGACGCCATCTTTGTTGCCCCAAACAGCGCTCGCGTCGTCGTGCCCTCCGAACGCATTCTTGCCTTTCAGACACACAAAGTCTGCTGGAGCCACTGTGAAAACATCGCTCAGTTCTTCGATTTTCTTCGTGGAGAGTGAAATGCGAGTGTCGATTTCAGAGGCAAGTGGCGCCACAGCGTTGTAGGTCAGGTTCACGGTCAGCATCGACACTAAACGCCTTGTAAATGTCATAATTAAATTTCACTTCATTTTTGGCAAATCAACAAACCCTTCTTTGTCGGTGCACAGTGAAGATGCCGTTTGCAATTTTTGTAGCATTTTACGATCTTGCAAAAAGTCCAGAGCAGGTAATTTGAGTACATTGAAAACAGAATTTCTTTCTCGTAGAAGAAGCCTCCTAGAGAACAATAGACGTCTGCTTTCGTCACCTGTGCAATTATATCGAACAACGTCAAAATCAACGAATGCCAACTCGATTAATTCAACCAACGAATGAGAAGTCGGTGTTGGCAGCGAACTCCTACGAATCCTGCCCTACATTCACAGGCGTATGAACCACTTCGTTCAGAACATCCAGCGCCATTTTCACAAGGATTGCTTTTACAAGCCACGGATACCATACACCGTGTACCTAGAATACGCTAGTTATAGAGACGGGAACTCATAACATGCAATCATAACGCACCCGCGAAATTGTCAGCGCAGCGGCAACTGTAGCCATTGACGTGGTCAACGCAAGACGCTCCATTAGCACATGGGGAACTGAGACATTCGTTGACATCAAATTCACAGCGATCACCTGCAGACATCATTCGGCAACTGGTATGCAAGCACTTAAGAATCAGGAAGAGAACCAACCGGTGAAGCCAGGCGCACAGGAGCAAGTGTAGCGTGCGTAACCATCAAGGCACGTTGCTCCATTCTCACACGGATCTGACGCACACTCATTGTAATTCACTTCACAAAGATGTCCTGCAAGATCGATGAAAACGACAGTCAAAATGATTCAGTACAGGTGTCAGCTGACCAATGACACCAAGAGGACACCGACAATGGAAGCCGTCGATCTCATCCACGCATAATCCGTCAAAACATGGAAAACTGCTGCATTCATCCAATTCGAATTCGCAGTGATCTCCTGTATAACAAAAACAAATCAAGCTACGTTGACTAATGAATGTGCTAATCACCTGACAATCCTGAAGGGCATAGGCAGGTGTAGGTGCCATAACCATCCTGACAGAGCCCCCCATTCAGACATGGCTCACTCGCACAGTCGTCGGGGTTCACTTCGCACAATTGCCCTGAAATGAAACAAACGCTCGGATCTGACGAATCTTTCGGTTAGAAATGCGCTATACCTGAAACTCCACGTTGACATTTACAAGAGAAACCGTTCACACAATCGATGCAAGTGGCGTTATTCAAACAGGGGTTGCTGGCGCATTCATCAATGTTGATTTCACATAATTCGCCTGAGCATTGAGGTCAAATCAGATCTTAAATGATAAACACACTCTGCGTGTCATGCTAACCCCTCCAGCCTGGGAGACAGGCGCACTCGAAAGCTCCGTATCCATCTCGACACAAACCACCGACGGAGCAAGGACTGCTGAGGCATTCGTCGTGGTTGATGTTACATAATCGACCTGTACATGCAGGAAATCAATTCAGTCAGCCACCGTGACGTCATAAACAACTGATCACCTTCTACGCCCGGTGGGCAGATGCAATGGAAGGCGTTGATATCATCCACACAGCTGCCGCCATGTTGACATGGATTGCTCATACATTCGTCGATGTTCGTTTCGCAGTGCTCTCCTGAACGCAAACACTTTCAGATCAGCATTCTTTAGTGTTGACCACAGATAACATACACTATTCTGTGGTGTTGACTACATACTTCAAATTTGTAGGCTATTGATTGTACTCAAGCACAATGCAATACTACAAGTACACGTAGTCCCTCACTAATATGTTTAAATGCCGGTACAAGGGAAGTACCTACACTGAAACTAATATTCTTCAAGATCATCCATTCCCTCAAAATATGTCTAAATGGCGTTTGCAAAAGCGTGGAAAGCAACTGACCAGTCCAGCCGAGGTGGCAGATGCAGGCGTACTGCGCATATCCATCGATGCACTCAGCTTCGTTCTTACACGGATTACTAGCACATTCGTCGAAATTCTCTTCACAGAGAACACCTGTAATACAACCATTGGAAGACAAAGAATAAAATTCGATGTCACATACCAGACACGCCATCATTGCAGATGCATTCAAATCCGTTGAGAGCATCGACACAGGTAGCGCCATTGAGACACGGGTAGCTTTCACATTCGTCAACTTCAACATCGCATTGGGCACCTGTTGTACTGTGAAGCATGCTTTCCCTTCAAATCCTCTCACTAACCTGCCCAGCCAGGCTGACATGAGCACTCATAGGTGCCGTATCCATCAGAGCAATTACCATTTCGACAAGGCCCACTGGCACAGTCATCAGGGTTGATTTCACATTTGACTCCTGGAGTGAGATGGTTGTGATATGAGATGAATGAAAGTCTGAGTTTACTGACCAGTGACTCCACGTTGACATTGACAGGCATATCCGTTGATTTCATCGTGACAACTCCCTTCGTTGTGACATGGTGAACTGTCACACTCATTCACGGCCACTTCACACGTGGTTCCTTTGGTTAAGAGGAGTGCATGACGTCACGAGAACCGAGTGTGAGCTTACCTGTCCAACCAGGAGCACAAGTGCACCTGAACGCCCCGTACAGGTCTCTGCAGTAGCCGCCATGCAGACAGGGGGCGCTCACACATTCATTAACATCTATTTCACAGCGCACACCTTGTGACATATTACACTCACGATTGTTTCAATGTGGGAAAACACGCAATTTACCCAATACACCATCTTGGCATTCACAAGAAAATTTGCCGATTTGGTCATGACAAGTGCCTCTATGCTGACATGGACTGCTCTCACATTCATCAATGTCTATTTCACAGTTTTCCCCTGATTGATTGTTAATTATTAAACGATACAGAATTTTCATTTCGTAAACTATACTGACCTGTCCATCCCGATGGACACACACATGTGTAGTGGCCATAGTCGTCCTGACAGGTGCCTCCGTTCTCACAAGGATTGCTGCCACATTCGTTGTGGTTTATCTCGCAATGGACACCTGAAACAATTCCTTGAATTATCTGTTTATCGATTTACTTATTGATGAGCTGACCAATTACTCCCAAGGGACACCTGCAAGAGTAGCCGTTGACACTGTCGATGCATTGTCCATTATGCTGGCATGGATTGCTTTCACACTCATTGATATTGCTTTCACAATTCAAGCCTGTCAATGTCATCAATAAATACCAAAACAACTCTTAATTGAGCAACCGACCGCTCCAACCACTTTGACAGTGGCAGGAGTACTCTCCATACTTGTCCTGACAAATGCCCTCATTTCGACATGGCTCACTGAGACATTCGTTGAAATTATGCTCGCACATTGTGCCTGAAATGAACGCTGATGAACTCATAATGTAGAGATCAATGACGTCATTACCAGTGACTCCAGGGGGGCAATCACAGACGAACATGTCAACGAAATCGATACAGAGACCAGTGTTCATACAGGGATCACTCATGCATTCATCAATGTCAATTGAACAATCAGAGCCTAAGACAAATCAGTGCATAATAATTTCGATTGCATCATCCAACGTACCGGTCCATCCAGGGGAGCAAATGCAATGGAACTCAGCGTAACCATCAATGCATGTTCCAGCATTGAGGCACGGATCACTTCTGCATTCGTTCATGTTCATTTCACAATTGACACCTTGTATAAAAAAAGTAGGTTGGATAAGTTTAATCCTGTTGACAGTTTATACCTGAGACTCCAGGTTGGCATACACAGCGATGGCTGTCAATGCCATCCACACATGTGGCATCATTCTGGCAAGGATGGCTGAAGCACTCATCAATGTTGACATCGCATAATTCTCCCTCCCAACCAGGCAAACAAACACACGAGAAGTGATCATATCCATCGATACAAGTGGCGTTGTTTTTACACGGAGAACTCAGACATTCATTCCTGTTAATCTCACACATTGCCCCTGCACAGTGAAAGTGATGCATAATTTTATACATGTACACATACAAAATCTGTGCTTTACCATGCACTCCTGATTGACAGAGGCAGATGAATGCGTCAATGTCATCAACGCATGTGCCATCATGCTGACATGGATGGCTGAGACATTCGTTGATATTCAGCTCGCACCGAGAACCTATAGGATGAAATTAACAGCAACACGCTGAGAAGAGAAGTGGGGTTTTACCAGTCCAACCAGGCTGACATTGACAGGTGAAATATCCGTATCCATGAGAACAAATACCTCCATGCTGACATGGTTCACTTGCACATTCATTAAAATCAAGCTCACAATCAATGCCTTAATAGGATGAATGTAATTTATGATGATTATGTATAATGCAATGGACATCTCCCCCAGTCACCTGCAACTCCCTCTGGACATTCACAGTGGTATCCGTTGATGTCATCTGTACATGTACCACTGTGCATACAGGGTGTGCTAACACACTCATCAACATTTACTTCACAGTTGATACCTGTACATTGTATTGCATAACTCATACAGGTGAATAGAATGAGTGCAAACTAACCTTGCCACCCAGAAGTACAAACACATTCGTATTGACCATATCCATCTTTGCATTCAGCTCCATGTTGACAAGGTGAGGAACCGCACTCGTCAAAGTTGTATTCACACCGAAGACCTATATGTAATGAACACATGCGTATATGAGGATTTAATTAATGAGTGTTATATAATCACCAGTGACGCCAGTGGGACATTTGCATTGATAGCCGTTGATTTCGTCAACACAGACACCGTCATTCGCGCATGGTGAGCTTAGACATTCATTGGTATTGACTCCACATGTTTCACCTGAAGGGAATTTCATTTGATCATGACATGGACACCTACATGTCCATTTATACCTGTCCATCCCTGCTTGCATTGGCAAACAAATTCTCCAAATCCATCTCGACACTGAGCTCCATTTTGACACGGATCACTCTCACACTCGTTCAGGTTCAGCTCGCAATCGACTCCTAAACATCAGAATTGAAGAATATTTTCCTGTGTAATATTTGAAACAAAAATGCACAACCTTCAACTCCTTTGTGACAAAGGCATTGATATGCGTTCATTTTATCCAGGCATGTTCCATCGTTTTGACATGGAGAACTCTCACATTCGTCAATGTTCATTTCGCAATTTAGTCCTTAACACATAAGAGGTAAAAAAGGTGACATGATTGACTTTTCACCTCTGACCTTTCCATCCATCAGGGCATTGACACTCATAGCCAGCAATCGCATCAACGCACTCTGCGTTGTTCTGGCAAGGATCACTCCTGCATTCGTCTTCATTGACTTCGCAATGGACACCTAGGGGCGTCAATGGACATATTGGCATATACGCCATAAAAATTTATTCTCACCTGACAGGCCCATGGGACATACACAAGTGTATCCATCAACCTTGTCAACGCACGATCCAGTATTCCAGCAGGGACCACTTGCGCATTCGTCAGTATTAATTTTGCAATTGACACCTGGAAGAAAATGTTGGGATTTCGCTGGCAAGCGAGTGTCCATTCCTTACCTTCCCAGCCAGACTCACAGACACATTTAAACGCAGCATACCCATCGATACAACGTCCGTCGTGAAGGCATGGGGCACTGGCGCAATCATCGATGTTGAACTCGCAGTTAGTACCTGCAGGTAAAGGAGTTAATCACATGATGATGAATCAGTCATGTTCATGGGAACGAGCTTCCTATTATGTACCAGATTATGAGATTGCGGCCATTCGTAAAAGGCATACACGCATAATAAGCAGCTGGTCTCCATATATTTATGCAATCAGTTACCTATAGTGCCCGCCGTGCAGTGGCAAGTGTATCCACTGCTGGCATCTTCGCAGGTGCCTCCGTTCTGACATGGATCACTGTTGCATTCGTTGACCTCCTCCTCACAGTGCTCACCTGACGAGGCAGTAGAACATCGTCAAACAAAAACAAAACCGAGGTTCACATACTGACCTGTCCATCCCGATGGACACACACATGTGTAGTGGCCATAGTCGTCCTGACAGGTGCCTCCGTTCTCACAAGGATTGCTGCCACATTCGTTGTGGTTTATCTCGCAATGGACACCTATATGAATGTTAATGTGGTCCAAGTGCCATTAAATAACCTGTGAACTGACCTACAACTCCGGAGGGGCACTTGCACAGGTAAGAGGCAGTTTGGTCGACACAGGTTGCGTCGTTCTGACATGGATTGCTCAAACATTCATCAATGTCAATTTCACAGTTTTTTCCTGCCAATGTGAGATAGTTATAAAATGCTGAAATGGTACGTAAGACAACCTTTGAATCCTGCTAAGCACTTGCATTCGTAAACACCGTATCCGTCTTGACAACTTGCGTCGTTTAAACAGGGATCACTAGCGCATTCATCGACATTTTCCTCACAATTTGACCCTAGAAATTCATAGGTCATCTTGACTGTGAAAAATGCAAATATCGTATGGAAAACTGACCAATAACTCCAGTTGGACAATCACACCGGTATCCATTCACTTTATCGATGCATATCCCAGTGTTTTCACAAGGGGAGCTCAAACATTCATTCAAATTCTCTCCACAGTTCAATCCTTAAAGTAAAATCTTGAAAAAAAGTTGTAGTTAAATATTGCGGTAGTTACCTGTCCATCCAGGCTGACATTCACAAGCGTAATGACCATATCCTTCTGTACACAGTGCGCCGTTCAGACAAGGTGAGCTGAGGCATTCATTAGCATCAACCTGACATCGACGCCCTGAGACACAGCGAAGTATAAAGAGGGCAACCTGACGAGATTGAAGACTGACCACTGACGCCCGGTTGGCATTGACATGAGTAACCATTCAGCTCATCAACACAGGTTGCATCATTCAGACATGGAGATGAAATGCAGTCATCAATGTTTTCCTCGCAATTTGATCCTTGCAGAATAAACACACGTGGGAATTGTAATCTAAGCACTGAAGCGTACCTGTCCAACCAGGCGAACAAATGCAATCATAGTCAGCATATCCGTCGATGCATGTGGATCCATGTAAACATGGCTGACTCATACAGTCATCAACGTTCACCTCGCATAGATCACCTGGAACAGAGATTGATGAACTGATTAATAAATTTCGTGGTTTAAATCACCAAAGACTCCTTCGGGGCAGAGGCAAAAGAAACCGCCAATTCCGTCATCACAAGTAGCTCCGTTCATGCAGGGTTTGCTGAGACACTCGTTGATTTGGAAATCACATAATTCTCCTAAAGTTTTAGATTATAAAGTTTATTTGCTTGTTACTGGCGTTGCATTCAAGTGCATTACCTGTCCAGCCTGCTTCGCATATACAGGTAAATGTGTCATAGCCATCATAGCATTGTCCATTCCATCCACATGGGTCATCGAGACAGTCGTTAGTGTTCATCTCACATTGATCTCCTGAAAGGAAAAGAGGAAAACAATTAAACATCACGTTGTTTATATCAGGCTTAATATCACCTGTGACTCCGGGATGACATTGACAGAGGTACTCATCAACTCCATCAATGCAAGTTCCTCCATTCTCACAGGGACTGCTCAGACAATCATCAACGTTAACAGCACAGTTGAAACCTAGTAAGATGACAAGAATTCGAGGGCTCCAGCAAAACCCGCAGTTTTACCTATCCAACCAGGCGGGCACATGCAATGGAAGGAATCGAGGCCATCCAGGCATGTCCCTCCGTTGTGGCATGGGAAACTCATGCATTCATCGTGGTTGAATTCACAAAGGAAGCCTACAGGCATGAATTACCAGGAATAAAACGACCAACATTGCCATACAGACCTGATACGCCATTATGGCATGAACACGTGAAGCTGTTAATGTCATCGATGCAAGTTCCATTGTTTTGACAAGGAGCACTAAGGCATTCATTGATATTGATTTCACACAAAGCTCCTGGATACAAACACATGTGCTCTCACTTTATTTTGATGCATGAAGACGCAATTACCCACCTGCCCATCCATCAGCACAGTCACATGAATATTCCCCATAGCCATCAATGCACTCGGCTCCATTTCGGCAAGGGTTGCTTCGGCATTCATCATAATTAAACTGACATCTATCACCTGCGTTCGAGATACCATAAAAAATGAGGTCATAACATCGATTAATATGTGGAGATTGACACCTGTGACTCCTGTGTGACATCTACATAGAAAAGTGTTGACCCCATCAATGCATTTGCCATCATTCAAACATGGAGAACTCGTGCATTCATCAATGTTTTCTGAGCATAACTCTCCTGAAATAATGAATATATGGCTGAAAATCAGTTGCTTGCATGACATTGATCTTACCCGCCCATCCTGCTTGACATTTGCAAGTGAATTGTCCATAGCCATCAATACAAAGTGCATTATTCAGACAGGGATTGCTGACACATTCGTTCGTGTTACTCTCACAATTTGCACCTACATTAATAAAGAATTAATGATATCGACTTAACCGCCATGAAATTTATCTCCTATTTTCAAACTTGTACAGTTATGTTCAGTAAAATATAATCAATGCATGAGATACAAATTCCCCAAACCTCACCTCTGACCCCTGATTGACACAAACATGCATAGCTGTCAATGTCATCAACACAGGTTCCGTGGTTGAGGCACGGGTCACTGGCACACTCATTAATGTTCACTTCACAAAACTCTCCTGAAGACATTACAGTCGGCCATGAAATTGTGTAGGCTTTAAGTAATAGCTCACCAATAAAACCCGGCTGACATTGACACTTGAAATGACCATAGCCATCCAAGCATGTTGCATTGTTCTGACAAGGAACACTGGCACATTCATCAAAGTCCACCTCACACCGTTTTCCTGTAATCAAATGTCATGCAATTGACCAAAGTTTTGCCATATTCTGGCCATTCCCAATGCACCACAATTTCACGACCTATTAAACACTTACCGATGACTCCATTCTGACATTGACAATCAAATCTGTCAATTCCATCCACACAAGTTCCATGATTGTGGCATGGATTGCTGATGCATTCATTTGCATCCTCCTCACAATGGTCACCTTAATCAATCAAATGCAACACTCGATGAACATTGACTGACGTGTTAATTACCTGTCCATCCCGATGGACACACACATGTGTAGTGGCCATAGTCGTCCTGACAGGTGCCTCCGTTCTCACAAGGATTGCTGCCACATTCGTTGTGGTTTATCTCGCAATGGACACCTGAAACGATTGATCGCTGCTTAGCGAAGCTACATCAGACGAGGTAGAGTGGTAGGCTGATTAAAGAATTAAATGACTTACCATTTCACTGTATACAGTAGTAACCATCAGTACATTTATGGTATACTCACCAACAACTCCTTGTGGACATTCACAGACGTATGAAGCAATGCCATCTTTACAAGTCCCCGAGTTCTGACAAGGAGAGCTCTTGCATTCATCAATGTCAATTTCACAATTGACACCTACAACATGAAATATACATATTAAAGTATCCGAATGGTC
>KB296161.1:228950-240538 GCA_000328365.1 Capitella teleta | reverse complement strand
GGCTTTGTTCACTTCGCATCTTTCTCCTGACAAACACGGTCTCAATGTCACCCAAATCAGTAAAATTCTGAACTTACCATGAGCACCTCTTGGACAAATGCACTTGTAGCTGTCAATGTCATCGATACAAGTTCCGGAGTTTTGACAAGGAGAACTGAGACATTCGTTGATGTTGATTTCACAGGAAACCCCTGGAAAGCCAAATTCAGAAAAGAACTTTGTGCAATTGCATAATTACCTGTCCATCCAGGTGAGCATACGCACTCATAATAACCGTAACGATCATTGCAGTGACCTTCATTGTGACACGGATTGCTGTCGCATTCGTTGATGTTGTGTTCACAATTAACCCCTAAAAATAATAATCACACAACATGATATTCTGAGCAACAGAAGAAACTATACATGCTTTGAATAGCCCATAGAGTAGTGCAAACTAAATTTATCACTGAAATATGATTGGTGGGTGTGTTCAGTATCTACCCAAGAGTAATTATTCAGAAGTTGGAGTTTCTGGCGGCTACATGGAATCGATAAGAATGTTGAATGTGAAGTTGAGGTCAAAACGCAAAATCACACTTTAGATGGAATGATTATTTTATTGAAAAACAAAAATGAAAAAAAGGATTGTCAACAACATGGAGTGTGACCTCACATTGCCTCAATACAGGCCGTGCACCTTTGGCGCATGCTGCGGATGAGAATTCGGATCCTCTCCTGGGCCAGTGCAGTCCATTCTTCCAAAGGTCCACCGCAAGTGCTGTCGCGCCCTACGGAGGTGGTGACACGGCGCCTCACTGGGGATAAATGTGGAACTCTAAAATGACGTCGGGTGGAGTCTCGCGTTTCGAAGTCATCGTCGAAATGTTTGTTCGCTTATTGGGGGTCCGTGAAATCTGACGATATCATCTGCGGTCAGGTAGATAGACGGAAACAGTTTCGGTGGTGACTCAACAGGATTGCAGGATCCTGCCTCCTGGTCGCAACCTGAGATCTCCCAGACCTTGGGTCGATCTTCCACTGTCTCTATGGTGGTGAAGCGTAGACGGAGGGCGAGCAGTGTAGTCCTGGTACAACTAAAAAGCGCGTAACAATTTTGTACAGGAACGGCAGCCTGCATTATCCCTTTAGCGCACCCTTTTTCCAACGAGCTTAGAGGGTGCGTCGTGAAACCAAAGGTGGGAAAAAAAAAACTCGCGAACCGTCTGAGAAAGAATGACTAATGAATAATGATTGATTAATTTCTATGCATGATTTTGGGAGGCATCGGAAATGAACAATTGCACATGCAACTGATTATGAAGAGTTCAAATTCTTTTGAGCCCATCATATAATAAATATAAGTGTACAGTTTCTTTTGTCGCTCAGTATATGACATGGATATAAATATTCAATTGACCTGTTACGCCTGGCTGACATTGACACCGGTATCCGTCAATCTCATCTCTGCACTGTCCATCATTCATACAAGGCTCACTCTTACATTCCTCAATGTCAATTTCACAATGGACACCTAGAGATGACAGTCGTTCTTGCATATCTGTCGATCAGTGCTAGGTACTAATACCTTCCCATCCTGATGTACATTCACAGTGGAATGAACCATACTGATCTATGCACTGCGCTCCATTCTGACATGGACTACTCCCACATTCATCAAAGTCATCTTGACAATGGTGACCTGGTGAATATATTGAAAAAGATTTAAAGGCATCAAAGATTTTCATTTTTTATATTGGAAGATTACCATCAGTTCCGTCATGACATTGACAAGTATAACCAGCCAACCCATCAATGCAAGTGCCTTAAATTGAATACAAGACATATTAACAGTACAAAGTACGTGCTTTTGAAGGGCGCCTTACCGTCATTAGCGCACGGAGAACTCTCGCATTCATTGATTGCAATTTCACATCCGGGACCTGGGCATTTGAATATACCAGAGAAATTCAAAATTTGGAGCATAATGACATCAACAGTGCTGACCTGTCCAGCCAGCTGGGCACATGCATATGTAATGACCATAACCATCCTCACAGAGACCATCGTTTTTGCAAGGACTACTGGAACACTCGTCAATGTTTTCTTCACAATGATCACCTGCAAAAATCAATGTACTTACAGTCAATGAAAACGTAAGCGACCTCACCTAGAACTCCATCGTGACATTGACACTGATATCCATTGACCTGATCAATGCATGTTCCATCATGATGACATGGTGAACTTGCACATTCATTGGTGTTCCTTTCACAGTTGTGCCCTAATAATTATAAGTGATAATGAGCATTATGGTAAAATGAAGTTAGGAATGAAATATGACCTTGCCACCCATCCTGACATTGACACTCGTAATAGCCATAGTAATCACTGCACTCGCTGTTGTGTTGACATGGATTGCTGCTGCATTCATCTCGGTTGAATTGACAACGTTGACCTGAAATGGCGTAAATGGATGTAATGAACAAACTACATGTAGTACCATAATGAACAATTTCGTATCATACCAGTAACTCCTCTGTGGCAGTGACATGAATAGCTGTCGATTCCATCGGTGCAAGTACCATCATTCAGACATGGATTGCTCAGACACTCATCATTGTTGACTTCACAATTGTTGCCTGCATGAAATAGACGCATGACATGGAAGTATCAAACTTTGATGTCAAACCAGTCCATCCAGGTGAACAGAGGCACTTGTAGACTGCATAGCCATCCTCACACGTGGCACCATTCAGGCATGGTTGGCTATTACACTCGTTAATATTATGCTCACAAAGTTTGCCTAAACACAAACGGTAGCATGAAATAAAAGCATTGGATGAGTATAGAATATATTCTTACCGTGGACTCCAGGTGGACATTTACACTCAAAGTCATTAATGAGATCTTCGCATCTACCATCATTTTGACATGGTGCACTAAGACACTCATCTATGTTGAGCTCACAATGGACACCTGTCAATGTCAGTTCAATTAGTATCTTGTATGTATTATTTTTGTGAAAATAGTTCTAGTTTTGATCAATAATTCAGAAATTTTAATTATTGATCTCAATATATCTGGACTGACCTGTCCATCCCGGCTGACATCGACAGAAATACTCTCCATACCCATCATGGCAATCACCACCATTGATGCAAGGATTACTCTTGCATTCATTGAGGTTGTTCTCACAGAGATCGCCTGATGATTAAAATAAATACTAAATTATCATAAAATTTTTCAACCCCTATGCCTTACCATCAACTCCCTTATGACATTGGCAAGTGAAGCCGTCAATACCATCCACACACGTTCCATCATTCATACAAGGTGTGCTGGAGCATTCATCAATGTTGACATCGCATTGTAGACCTGTAAACACCAAAAGGTAACAAACATGTCGCGCAAATTCTCAGTTTGATCGGAATACCTGTCCATCCAGGAGCGCAATTGCACAAATATTCTGCATATCCATCCTCACATGTCGCACCATGATGACATGGAAGACTGCTGCACTCGTTGAAATTGAATTCACAGCTATGTCCTGCAAAACCAATTTGATTCATACTTTTAATCTACCCATCTATCTCTACCAGAAACGCCACTTTGGCAGAAACATCTGAAGCCGTTGATTTCGTCAATGCAACTTCCTTCATGCTGACATGGTTGGCTGGCGCATTCGTCAATTTCACTTTCACAATGTTCACCTGTGATTTTATGGACACCAAGGGTATATTTATGTACGTGGAGCCGAATTAACACATGAAACAATATCTAATGTATTGATATCAAGCGATGAAATGGACCAAAAAGTACGCATCTAACCTGTGAAACCAGATGGACACAAGCAGGAGAAGTGTCCGTACTCATCTTGACAAGTCCCTCCGTTCAGACAGGGGTTGCTGGTGCATTCATTGTGATTCAGTTCACAGCGTGCACCTGATACACAAACGTTACATGACATGGACAAAACATATATAAAATTTACCAATGACGCCCTCGTGACATTTACATGTGTACATGTCGACACCATCAATACAGGTTCCGTCATGAAGACAAGGATTTGACGAACATTCCTTGATGTCGATTTCACACTCAGTTCCTGAATTATAAATCAAATGAAACGAACCAAGCATCTCCTCTGCACCTCACCTGTCCAGCCAGGACGACAGAAGCACGTATAACGTCCATATCCATCCTGACAGACTCCTTCATTTTGGCAAGGATTACTGGCACACTCATTGGTGTTCATCTCACAATGTAGTCCTGAAATGTAGTCGGAAGTCAGCGGAATTGTTTTTACTTGAGTGTTGTAGCCTCACCCTCTACACCTTCATTGCAGAGGCATGTGTATCCGTCAATTTCATCTGTACATGTTCCATCGTGCTGACATGGACTGCTACTGCATTCGTTAATGTTGGTCTCGCAATTGACCCCTGACAAAATTCCACGGTTAAAGGTTACGTCAATTTAATTGCAATATCTCACCAGTCCAACCGTCCTGACATGAACACCGATAGAATCCATATCCATCAGTGCACTCTGCCCCATTTTGACATGGAAAACTGCTGCATTCATCGAAATTGTGTTCGCAGATTATTCCTGTCCATTGCATTAAATATTACTACTATGTATTGTCCCTGGTCCCATTTTAATCACCTATGACTCCACTCGGACATACACAAGTAAAACGGTTCACTTCATCAATACATGTGCCGTTGTTTTGGCACGGATGTGAAGAACATTCATCGATATCTTCAGCGCAATTACCACCTGCATCAACAACGTGGAGATTATTCCATTTCGTTCATTTACGTTACAATGATGGTCACCTGTCCATCCTGGTGGACAAACACATACATAGAAGCCGTATTTGTCAAGACACGTTCCTCCGTGGATGCAGGGGTGACTGCTGCACTCATTTATGTTGATTTCACAATTGTGACCTAGCATTTATATAAGAAACAATTTGGTTGAAATTGACAAATTGACGGGAATACCTTTGACACCAGGTTGACATTGGCACGTGTATCCATCAATTTCATCAACACAAGATCCGTCATTTTCACACGGACAACTTTCACATTCATTTATGTTGATTTCACAATTAACACCTGAGATATCGTCAATTTCATTATGGTGTTTCATTATACACATTGGTTTACCTTCCCAGCCAGGCTCACATGTGCACTCATATAATCCGTATCTGTCTTGACAACCTCCTCCATTTAGGCATGGGTTACTTGCACACTCATCAGTGTTGATCTCACACAGCACACCTTAATTGTTAACAATTCTTTATTTGACCACAAATATTGCAGTGGACAGTACCTGTCACGCCATCGAGACATTGGCATGTGAACGAATTAACTCCATCAATGCAAGAGCCCTTGTTCTGACACGGAGAACTCTCACAGTTGTCGACATTGACTTCACAATTGGAACCTGGTTTGTAAGAGTTGACATTAAAGAGGACCTGTGATCAGAGCTCGAAATAAGAGAAAAAGTTTACTCGCCACGTGGCAAGTATAAACTGGGAATTTTTATTCGCCAAAATATATTCTTACTCGCCAGAAACTCTTACGAAAAATATAGCATAAACCGCCTCGATAATACTATGTCACTTTCTCAACCAATTTGAATTTAGGTCGATCGTACGTGACAATGCACTGCCATATAGCGGGGATTATGGGGATCATGGATTCATGAAATCATCAGCCACTGCTACTGCATTAGTATAGTATTCAGACTAACTACCAGTATAACATACTATATCTAATAAGACGCGACTTAATTTGAAAAGATGTGAATGCAGTAACACAACGGCGGCGCCACTCGTTTGATCTGGCGTCGACAATCGATATGACGTCAGCTAATTCAAACTTGCACGCATGATATTAGGCGCCTGCATGGGTTCACAGTTTAAAGTTTCTTAACTGAGGATTGAGCAAAAATCTATTGCTTGGGGTTGACCAAAGAATCTGCCCTTTACATTTTATTTTCAGAGCTAACTTTTTACTCGCCATCTTGCGACCATTCTTGATATTTTTACTCGCCAGTGAGAATGTTTACTCGCCATTGGCGAGTAAAAATTGGCGAGTAGTTGAGTATTATTTCGAGCCCTGCCTGTGATTGCTTTTAGCTAATAACAGGTGATAAAGGATGCACCCCCAAAGATAAATACGCCTTTTGCCTGACATACTTTTAGACAATACGCTTGCTAGCTGTGAGCTAATTCCCAGATACCTCGAATTTTTAAATTCTCGCTTTCTTCTCGCGTTCGATTTCAGACTGTGGTGACGTGACAAAAGTAATTATCCTATTATTAACAATGGAAGCCGTCGAGTGAGCAGATATTTCAGCAATTCTCATGAAAAAATCTCGCACTCATCTCGTTTCAAGCTTTTCTGAAATTCGTATATTATACTTTGTCTTGAATATCATTCATGATTCACAGTTTACCAATTTTTTCAAAAAATAGTCTCTCGTCACTCACAAAAGCCCATAGAATCGATCTAAATAAGTTCCGAAATAAACAGAGGTGCTCTTTAAACAGTAACCCTCACAAGCGGATTACCTGTCCATCCAGGTTGGCAATGACAGATATACTGCCCAAAGCCATCAGCGCAAGATCCATTGTTGAAGCAAGGATTACTCCGACATTCATTCTCGTTGAGCTCACACGTGAGACCTAAAACAATATACATGTACACCCTTAAGAAGAAGTATGGAGCTGAGGTTTACCGGACACCCCGCGCTGACATCGACACTCAAAACCATTGAGCCTATCCACACAGCTTCCTTCGTTTTGACATGGTGTGCTAGCACATTCGTTTATGTTGATTTCACATTGCACGCCTGAATAAAAGTCAACAATGATTTAACACATTCTCCCTTTTGGTCTCAAACCCGTCCATCCCTCACGACATTGACAGCTGAATTGGGCAAAACCATCCACACAAGTAGCTCCGTTGATGCACGGTTTGCTCAGGCATTCGTTCGCATTGTGTTCGCAATTGACACCCGTCACTCCGTCTTGGCAGAGGCAGGTGTAACCGTCGATGTCATCCACGCAAGTCCCTTGGTTCTCACATGGATTGCTTTGGCATTCGTAAATGTCAGTTTCACAACGTTCTCCTGGGAGGCGACAAAAGTACAAATCAATAATTATTATTCGATTCATGTTCTACCTGTCCAGCCAGGTATGCATTCACACTGGTAGCTGCCATACTGATCCAGACATCTTCCTCCGTGCTCACAAGGCTCACTGCTGCATTCGTCGTAATTGAACTGACACAAAACCCCTGAATACAAAGTGTCAATTCCATGCACGATGCATGCGTATTTAATCCTACCTTGCACTCCATGGTGGCATAAACAAGTGAAACCATCTATCTCATCCACACATGTTCCCCCGTGTTTACAGGGTGAACTGGCACATTCATTGGTGTTTATTTCACAAAGGTCACCTGGAATCAAAAGATCTAAATCCAGCACTCACTGAACCAATCAGCACTCACCCTCAAATCCAGGCGCGCATTCACAAGCGTATTTTCCCAATTGATCAATGCATTCTCCCTCGTTCAAACATGGAGAGCTATTGCACTCGTTCAGATTAATTTCACAGTGGACACCTTTAATCAAAAAGCTCAACAACCTGTCAATTTCCCTATACAAAGTGTACCTTCGGCACCAGGCTGACATTGACAGATATAACCATCAATCTCATCTACACACGTTCCATGGTTCATGCATGGTGAACTAGCACATTCATTGATGTTGGTTTCACAATTGGTGCCTGCAATGAAATGGGGTATTTTCAATTTTAACTTGTGAGTATGGTTTAACCTGTCCATCCAGATGTGCATTTGCACTCATAGAATGCATAACCATCGATGCACTGAGCTCCATGTTGACATGGATTGCTTTGGCACTCGTTAAAGTTAATCTCACAATGGACACCTGCAAACATTGGAAATTTGACATTACATTCTCCCAATGCTCATTGTGACGAAATTAAATGTATACCTTGTGTTCCTTTCCGACAGAGACATCTGAATCCATTGATGACATCGACACAGGTCCCTTCGTTCAGACAGGGAGAACTTTCGCACTCATCGATATTCACTTCGCAGTGAAGACCTGCAGGAACAGAATGATTGTCGAAGCAAAGAAATTGCTATCACCTACCAGTCCAGCCGTGCTGACAGGAACAGCTGTAATGTCCATAATGATCCTCGCAGATGCCATCATTCTCACAAGGGCTGCTTACACATTCATCGTTGTTCAGCTCACACAAGATGCCTGGTAAAACAATGAGCAGGTATATGAATACATGCATACCCGTATGTAGCTGACATACTACAGCGAGACGAGGAGGTATGCAGACCATGCCCGCTTTATCTGTGCTATAACCGTTTGTACGAGAGAGGGCCCAGAAGTAATGAGCCTCGGATATTTCGCATTGTAATAGAAGCTTATGTTTATTCATTAGTAAACATAGACATCCTCAAGTATAATATATTCCTCCCATTAATTTTTCAATGTTTCAATGCTTTGCCAGAAGAACTCTTCGTTCTGACCCTGAAAACACGACTCAGCAGCCCATACGAGTTGATTGTTGCTTGCAAAATGACGTCTTCTGTTAGTATATTTCAGTTTTCCAAGTGGTTTGTAGTTTCCTGGGGTCAAGTCTGGAGAGTGAAGTAGATGAGAAAGAATTCGAAGCCGCACTTCATGCCACTGGCCACAGCGAGTGAGTGATTGGGGTTTTACGGCTCCACCCAACCCTTTCGGGTGATACGGGCGCCAGAACAGAAGGCCCGGGACCGGGGTTTCCCCCTACTCTTATCGATAAATCCCAAGGGTTTTTTATCCTGCATACCACCATAGACAGTAGTACACAGCGCCCGGCCTTGTTACGCAGTTGGGCAGCACTGCAGAGTCACCGAAGAATTACAATTGTAATTCACAATCATAACGCCCGTAGCCTGATCGGGTCTCGAACCCGGGACCTCGACCCCCACGGTCGGCATAGGATTGTAGTCAGCGGTTTAACCCACTGCGCTATCCGGTGCCCCTACTGGCCACAGCAATGTGACAGTTGTGCGAAGGCACATTGCCCCACCCCCCTCCCCCCTGCACGCAAGCCGCGGCGTTTCTCCTTGATCGCTGCACGTATTTTTTTTTTTAGTAGCTTGGCATAGTATTCACCTATGGTGGTAGTTCCTTTCTCCAAATAGTCGATGTGAATCATTCCTTTGAAATCCCTGAAAACTTGCTTCATGACTTCTTGGTCGTATTTGATACCTTGACGTTTTGAGGGGGTGGGGATCCATGATGGCGCCACTCCATGGACTCCCGCTTGCTTTCAGAGTCAAAGTGGAAAATTGATGTCTCGTTGCATATAATTAGTCTTCCATAAGGGTCGCGACGTCCCAGTCTGCCGCGGGTCAGAATTTGGTCAGACTCGTTGACTCCAGCAATCTTTTGAGATTTTGTCAACCCTTTTGGAAACAACCGAGCTGATAACGTTTGAATTTCCAGATCATCACAAATAATTCGCTGCACAATACAGTGCTTGTTGATAGCCCAGTCAGATCACACAATTCAATTAGCGAGATTGGTCTGTTTTATAAGATCAATCACTCGAGTTTCACTGATTTGGGTAGAGGTCTTGACTGTCACAGACCGTCCAACATGGAGGCCATCTTCAATATTCTCTCTTCCTGGTTATATGGCCACCAATCATCATTTGGTCATTGCATCAGATGGGGTATATCATTTATAAACTTTTCTCATAATTTGGATGATTTCCTTGCAGTTTTTGCAACTCCGCACAAAGAAATTTATAGCTGAACAAAACTGGATCGGCTTCATTTTTCTCAAAGAACCTGAGAATGAGTGTAGGTAGGTCTGTGCGAGACCCTACCAAACCGACAAAAAAGCGCTGAATCATTATGATAAGTTTATGCGAAACTTCTATTGGTTGCTAGGCAACCAATATAAGTTTCGAAAGCACGTGAGAATCGCACAACATCTTCCCCTCGAGGCTCATTACTTCGGGTCCTCTCTCATATATAAATACTAAATCATGCAAATTAAAAAGGGCCGCTGTTAGGGTATTCAAAATCTGTCAGTCGATGTGAGTGTCCTTTGGACTTTGGATACACGGGTGGGGGGGGGGGGGGGTGCCTTACTTTGGAATCGAAAATTTGCACCATTCTACCTGTGACTCCTTTGGGGCATTTGCAGATGAATCCGTTGACCGAATCTACACACAGACCGTCGTTTTGACAAGGAGAACTGGCACATTCATCCATATCAGTTTCGCAATTGATTCCTGGAATTATAACGTTATAGTAATCAACTATGATCTCTGCGTGAGATACGATGAATACCTGTGAATCCTGGTTGACATTGACACTCGTATGAGGAATATCCATCAATGCATTGGGCGTCGTTTTCACAGGGATCGGTGATGCAATCGTCTTCGTTCACTTCGCATTGAGCTCCTGAGAGACGCAATCAATTGGTATTTGATGAAATTGACCTATTAATATAGCTGCAGTTATACCATGCACACCAGGCTGACATCCACAATCATAGCCGGCCAGGTCATCCACACAAGTTCCGTCATTCTGGCAAGGGTTACTGGCGCATTCGTCGACATTGAACTGGCATTCTTCCCCTGATGAAATTAAACATAAAATGAACACAAGTACTCCCAATTTTAAACTGTATAGTTAGCATATGTGCCTGAATGTAAGAATATTGGATCTGAACAACATAAGTATCTATTATTATATTGTAGTCAAAGGTTATTTTTTATGTATAGCATAACACAATCTGTTGTATCAATTTCATGTGCATTTACTGACCTTCCCATCCTTCACTGCAATGACAGAAATAGAAGCCGTACTTGTCTTCGCATTCAGAGTCGTGTTCGCATGGCTGGCTGGCGCATTCGTCCGTATTGAACTGACAATTGTCACCTGCAAAGAACGTCAATTCATATATGACAACGCTTGATTTGTCCATCTCACCCGCGACGCCATTCTGACAGACACAAGTGAAGCCACCGGCGTCATCGATGCACGTTCCGTTGTTCTGACAGGGGGCGCTGGTGCATTCATTTATGTTGATTTCACAGTTGGTTCCTGCAAATGATTATACATGTGAACGACTGAACGAAGAAAAATATCTCATTTTAGCATAATTTAAAATTAAGTCATAATCTGCACATCTGCCCTAACGTATAGCTGCCAGTACCCATTGGTGAAAAGAACGGTCCATAGATACAATAAGATATTTAAATGGAAGTTTTAACTTTTTGTTGACGTATATTATCACAATAAATTAATTTTGTATGATTCACGGATTGCTTACCCCGCCACCCGTGCGTGCAGGCACACACGTAACGACCAACATAATCCATGCAGCGTCCCCCATTCTGACACGGTTGGCTCGTGCACTCATCGTAATTGAACTCGCAGTTTGGACCTGGAATAAAGGCACCGGGTCAGTGATATCTATATGCGTATACTCAGTGTTCATTTCGTCTGTCCATTACGACTTACCAGAGATACCTCTTGGACATCTGC
>KB296161.1:189622-228900 GCA_000328365.1 Capitella teleta | reverse complement strand
CGTAACCATCGATACATGTTCCGCCATTCTGACATGGGTTTTCAATGCAGTCATCATAGTTGAATTCACAGAATAACCCTGGATAATCATAGATATTATCTCATAGATGTCCATTCCTTAGCTACGGTTACTAACCACTGCAGCCGAGAGGACAGCTACAGACGAAGCCATTGACTCCATCTTGACAAGTTCCATCGTTATCACACGGATTACTGCTGCACTCGTCTGTATTGGCCGAGCAGTCATCGCCCTCCCAACCTATAACATGTTATACGCCCATTGAATATGCATATACGCTGTTGCTTGAAGCTGACCGTCTTTGCACTCGAATGTTCCAGATTCAGGATTGCAAGTGTACGTGTCGCTTGATTCACAGTATGTGCTGCAGTCCTCACCGAACCAATTCCGATCGCAGACCATCCACACGGCTATCTTTAACCTGCAAACAGCGGCATTGACTGCATCTGTTTATACTGACACCAAGGTGCGCACGTCGTTTTACGCTGTAGCGTCTTCAGTTCAATTGGCGATGATGAAGTTTTGTCGAAATAGACGCTGAAGTAATCGACCAAGTCGTCTTTATCTCCGTCGTGATCGTAGACTCGAAATTTCAGTTTAACTCCATCGCTCTGAATATGGAGAGAATCACAGCAGTCGTACTTTATCAGTAAAAATGTGGAACATGATACATATATTATCAGATAGAAGACGGGACCCTCTGGTTCCTGATGTAGTCGATTGTCCGAACGTATACACACGTGGGTGTTATGTCAAGCAGCCGCGCACCAAAAATGCTTCGGAGAAAATATAAAGCTCTAAATCGGGGCCTAATCACGGCCGAACGCCTGGAACAACTTGTTGCTTTATAATGTCATTCAGAGAGTGAGTGAGTGATGGGGTTTTACGGCTCCACCCAACCCATTCGGGTGATACGGGCGCCAGAACAGAAGGCCCGGGACCGGGGTTTCCCCCTACCCTTATCGATAAATCCCAAGGGTTCTTTATCCTGCATACCACCATAGACAGTAGTACACAGCGCCCGGCCTTGTTACGCAGTTGGGCAGCACTGCTGAGTCACCGAAGAATTACAATTATAACGAATTACAATTATAATTCACAATCATAACGCCCGTGGCCTGATCGGGTCTCGAAACCGGGACCTCGACCCCCAGGGTCGGCATAGGATTGCAGACAGCGGTTTAACCCACTGTGCTATTTGGTGCCCCTCCCTAATTCAGAGACATGACATCGTACATTGTAGGTTTGAAACAATCACACACGAGGTCAAAGTCCGCTTTCTGTCTGCAGCTGATCTGGGTCGCTAACTTAACGAGGTCAAGATCGTATTATGAACCACGTGCCTTGTAAGGCAAAACCCAGATTTTTAAGAGCAAAATTAACATAGCACCGCAAGTTATAATGATAAATACAATAATACAAATTCTTAAATTCTTAAATTTATTAAAAATTTAAAACCCCAACCTCTCACTGTTTTACATCATTAATTTAATTATAACGATAACGATGAGCGTAATTATGGTAATTAAATTATGGTAATCGTGAGCCATTACAGAGTATAAAAACACTCGCAAGCCCTTCTCGAGTGATGCATGAGGTCATACAACCACACCCCCCCCCCCTTTTTTTTCTGATTCTCCCCCTCCTGTTTTATCGTTTCGTTTTCTTCTTCCCCAACAGGTCATAATTGCACGTGCTAATAAATTAAGAATTCATGATTTGGGCGACGCGTATTATTTATTCTCCTCTTATAGTTTTAACATACTGACCGGCCAGACATCAAAGGGAAATGAGATTGGGTTGCGCACGCGGTTGCGCCCACTGCCGATGTATCCTCCGAGAGCGCTGAAGTCGATTTTCTTCTTGTCTCGGATTGGAGGCGTTTGAGAGAACCCCAAAGAACAGGCTTGGATGTCCTCTGATCTGTGGTGAAGACCATGTAAAAAAAAAATCAATTTCATTTTTTGGGTAATTGGGCATTACGCACAGCTATTGCGTTGAAGGGTATGAAAAGCCTTTGAAAATCTAAAGCAATAATTATGCGATTCTAACATTACATGTAGTTCAATTTCAAGTACTCGCGAGTCAAAGCAAACATGAAATTAATATCTTTTATGTCAGGGCGCCTTAGCAACGAGCATAGCAACCGAATCGCGTGGGTTTGAAATCGTAAAGGATGTCGATTTCCGTTCGTTTCTCATTTCGTTTGTCGATTGACTCAAATGAACGCCTAGCGCGGTGGCTTCAGGTAATCAAGAAAGAGGTTCCCCGTGGAATTAGTTGTCTCGCTGAATATTTTGGTCATTTCGGAAATATATTTAAAATGGGAATTGTCACAGAAAAACAGATGCATGCCAATTAGGTCTGGATCGAGAGTGAACAAACTGAATTTTATTCACAACGAGTAAGGATGAGATACAGCAAGAGAGAAAGAGGGAGGGCACAGCAGGACACGAAAACAACAAAAACAATAAAAACTAAACATTGTGAACAAAAGAAAAGAGGCGAGACCTGAGGTCATTGCGAAAAATCTTCAATTTTTATCAACCGAATGTAACCTGAATGTAACCTGAATGTAAAAAGGTGAAAATTTCTTAACATTTTTGGTTCTTTCTCTCATGTTCTTTAGTTTTATTTCTGTTGTTAATAAACTCCTCTTTGTTACCGTTCCTTAAAGATCAACCAAAATGCCCGAGATAACGCCAAATTCACGAAATATACACCCTAATTAATCATTCCAGCGCATAATAATAATTACCTGATAACATTTACATGGTACAGTCAGATCCCGTTAATCCGCCCTCTTCCGTTCCCAAGAAAACTGACGGATTAACGAAAAGGGCGGATTACATTTCAGACCACAAATTGATGAAAATTGTGTGTCATTCTAAAACCCCAAAAGCCCATGTAATGCATTAACGTAGTAGCATATACCATTAGGTTTGAAGCTGGAGGTAAAAAGGATCTCACAAACGATCACATGAGGCCAATAAAATAATTTTTTTTTTTTTTTGTAAAAATTAGTGATGCTTGTGATAAGCCGTTCCATTGCGCCCAATCTGTGTAGTTCATCTCTATTTTTTTTTTTTTTTTTTTTTTTCGCGGCCTCCGACTCCTCGAATGTCTCGAAATATAGCATTAATGCGCGCACGTGCTGCCTCGCTTCCCCCGCCAAGACTTCCACTACAGGCTCAGATCCACTCGCATCTCCACTCGATTGATCTCCACTCACAACTTCGTCCTCTCGTTCGTTCCGCTCCTGAACATCGCTTAACCCAGCGACCAATTAAATTAAAGACTTAAGAGAATTAATTACGATTGATTCGCTTTGTAAACAAAGCGAATCAATCGTAGGCGAAAATTCTCTTAAGTCTTTAATTTAATTTAATTTTAATTTAATTTAATTTAATCGGATTAACTTGTTAAGCGTTAAACGAACGGAGAGGCGCCATTTGTTGTTAAACTGACCCGACTTCAAAGAAATCGCCGACAATTGATGTGTCTTTGCTGATGTCTGTGCTCGACACGCTATTTGGGGGGCGGATTACATGTGTTATTTACAATGGTAAAGTGTAGATTCGTTCCCTAGAATCGTGGTCGGAGTCGGATTAACGAAAAAGACGGATTACATGACACAATTAACATTACAAACGATTCGTCCCTGAGATTTTAGGGCGGATTACGAAAAGGGCGGATTACATGACGGCGGATTAACGGGGTCTGACTGTATAAAACAGAAACTCGATGTAAATAGTTTAGAAGATTTTTGTATTTGCTGGAGGAAAGCGGTGAGAAAACTTTTAGGCCTTAATTCAAGAACAAGATCAAAATTTCTACCACACGTGTTAAATGTTATTGAAGTTAGATCAGAATTAATATCACGTTTTTCTTCTTTTTACCTCAAGTTAATTAAGAGTGAGAAGAGTCTGGTTTCTACATGTTGTTCACTCATGAATGAAACCCCTAGCACCTCAATAGTTGCGTCTAATCTCCAATCTTTATCTCAATATGTCAATAAAAATATTTCTGAAATTAATTCACATGACTTTAAAACATTACGTAAGTTAATAGTTGATACTTGGCTCTCTGAAATTGATCACTCCACTTTTGTTTATTCTAAATTATTAATAGAACTTCTGCAAATGAAATCTCATTCGTCATCTTTCATGTCTTTTCACGAAATTCTAATAATGTTAAATTTCATTTGTCTGATGCCTGATTAATTGGTCTTCAATTTTTCTTTATTTTTTTCTTTCTATTTTTCTATTTTGTTATTTTTTCGTTATTTTTTCTCTCTCCTCTTTTTTCTGTTAACTCATTAATTACCATTATTGTTATGGTGAATAAATGATATTATTATTATTATTATTATTATTATTATTATTATAAATGAGTCACAAACAGGGCATAGGCCTATTCAGCGGTTTTGATTCTCCCGCCAAATCGGTTTGGTTCACATATTTGCCACTTGTGGCACTGCGAATGACGTCATAACCCCGGGAATTCCCTGAGGCGACTCGTTGCCATGGTAAGGGTTCAACACAAACGATTCTGCTTCGTCGCCTCTAGTCGGCAAATAATGATAAAACCATATTAATTCATTAGAAGTTTGAATCGACTGATTCTCACTCATTTTAACAATGAAAACAGATAAAAACTATTTAATTGAGTATTTTTGCCAATTTATGTGTCAATGTGTGATCCATTGTTCGAGACACGGAAGTTCACCCTTTTCTCAGCTGACCCAGCATAACGTTCAGATAATTATGTTTTTGTGTTACAATTTCTATTCGATCAAGCTACAAGTATTATAGTCGTTATTGAGCAAACTTTGATTTGTTCAACCATAAAATTAATGGAATTGTGAGTGCGTTGAAAAAAAAAATTATTCGTAGACGGTGTTTTGCCTCTAGTTTTGAAAGCAGTGCTTTACTTTCACAATTGTTGAAAAATACATCCAAGGAGCATAACAGAACGCAAAGTTATAAGTGAAAACAAAGTAAATGTATTGTGGAATAAAGAATTACATGCCTAAGTAACAATTAAGTAGCATATAATTATTTTTATTATTTTTATTTATTTATTTTTTTCAGGTTTGCTTGTTTTCAATGTCGCCTTCGAACCAAACGTGGCGTTATTTCGGGTGGATGGATATTTCGGACAATATTATTATTTTCGATTTTTTTCCCGCAAAATTTATTATTGCCTTTTGCTATGCTGTGCATGGGTTTCGATGGGTCAAAAGGCTTTTAAAACTATCGTATTCCGTGTTGTTTTTATGACAAGCACGAAAAATCCGAAAATCAGACTTGAATTTCAACAGAAGGGATATTTAGGCCTACTTAATGATCAACCAGATTGATCACCGTGAGTTTAGACCAAAATCGCGCCTCATGTGAGATCAATTTATTTAGTTCATTGAAATAAAAATTTTATTATCTAATTCTTCGGTTAATAACGAATTAAGACACAATTTTATTGAATGATCGCACACCTTTACGACATTAACTGATCACTCTAATCAACAATCAATCAGAAGTCGTCTTTAACTGGCCAATCAGAGCTTCACCTTTCCAACTTGCTCACGTGACTAAGTTAATCTTCGAATCGGTAAAAGTCAGCGATTAAATCAGTTCTCCTGCTTCTCCACAACTCGAACATACCTACCCAGGTAAAAGCGCGTAAAATTCGATTCACCAACAACAGTTCTCCACTCACATCTATGTATGTTTCTCTTCGCTCCTCAAATCTATTATTCTCCCCTGACGCAACTCTGAACCTCCGAAACCTCTCCTCTCGATCTTCCAAACCGATCTTCCCCGACTTCATTTCCAGTTTTGGTCTTCACATTTTCTTCTTTTTACAGATTTTTTTTTTTTTTTTTTTTTTTTTTTTTTTTCTGTGTGGCAGCAGAAAGGGGCGGCCCGGAAGACTTCTGTCAGCAGGAGGTGAAGCGGTCGCAGGTGCTCGCATCGCCGGCGCACGCGGCCAGACACCTGGTTTCCTAGCATAGTTTCTTTGGTATACTATAATACAGAAAAAAAAATAAAATAAAAAAAAAAAAAAATAAAAATACAGAAGAGATATAGCCGAGCTCGAATTCGCTTAAAGATTTTTGATTATTGATGCACCTAGGATGGATTCCATGAACACATCATGCCTAGTTTTAAAAGAATTTTTAACGAAGTACTTTATTGGATTAAATGATTTTACGAACAAAACGGATTAAACGTAGATTTAACTGCTTCATAGTGTAACAATGCGAGTGCTGAATACATTAAATACAATCTATCAAACAATACATGTACACGGAGAATGATTGCACCTCGGTTACCTTTGATTCATTCCACACGAATACAAATATAATATCAAAATAACAAGTAATACTCTTCAAATAATATTACGAGCAACAAAGGTTCATTGGACATTAAAAGCATTTGATACGGAGGTTTGCGAACTCGCTGCTTTAATAATCCTGGTGGGGAATGTCGAAATCGAAAGGGCGTCCAGCTGCCGTAACTAAAATTGAAGATACATGTAGATGCAGGCAATTGCTATCTGCTCGGCATTGACCGCTTGATCCACATCATCGGGATAAGCTGCATAGAACTTGTATTACCTGAAACTCGCGATCTCTTCTGATGATTAGGCACTTCTATACTTGCTCAGCCGCACGGCTCAGCAGTCCAGTGACAAACACAGTACTCGTATGATATGAAACACGGTACACAAATTACCAAACGACCGTAACCATAACTGACAATAATTATACGATCAGTATGAAAGCATCGAACTATACGTGTTCTTCACACTTCGTTATAGCTTCCCATGGCGAGTTGCAATTGTGAGACAGGACTAGTGTTTATTTTTGCACCCTGGTTGCATCGCTCGTTGTGTTGCATATCGCGCACTGGTGATATGTACCTGTCTACATGTACGTAGCATGCTTTGTCACTCACCCATAGTGGCCGTCAGCGCAGATCATGAAGTAGTGGTCGCAGCCGTTCCCTCGCTCGCAGAAGATCCTCCAGCAGTCGCATCCTGATCCGGAGTTGGCTTTCCCTTTCTTGTTCCAGTAGTGAAGCAGTTGAACGTACAGGTGACCGTATCCCGTCACCTATTCCAATGACATAATTATATGCTCATTATTATGTGCTTCTTGTACTGGGATATCATTTGTACTGGATCTATACATATAGATTATTAGCTTATTATTTAGGTTATAGTCACATTTAAATCAGCATAATTTTACTAGAAGCAGAGTAAAAGCAATCAATGCATTCAGGTTGGCTACTTGATAGGTGTTATTGTGGTAACATGCATTTAAAGAGGTACCTGTATATGGATTACAGTACTTTATTATTTAAATTATATTAATTAAATTAAATTTGTATTTAATACTCTATACATTTTGTAATACATGTACAATGTAGATTTCATAGCACACTGACATAAATCAATACTTGTAATAAATCAATTATCAAGTGGGATAATTGGCAATAAATGCGCCGTAACATCGCCACACCTTTAAAAACAAGATTTTTTTTTTTTTTTTTACGTGAAGCTCACCTCTGCAATTTGATGCAGTATAAGCACAGATAGGATGAAGGGTGTTATTCCAATAATCCGCATAATGTGAACTTATCCACCAGCATTGTCCATGCTTCGCTAATATTGTTATCACTAAATGCCTCGCAATTACAATTGGGTTGCGTCATTGTAAGACAATACGTTTTAAATTATAATGTGGGGCGAAGCACTCGTATTGAGTTACTCGGTTGTGTATGCAGGGCATGGGTGTTGGGGTGGCTGTCACGTCTGCTCTGTGCTGTTTGGAACTGGTGTCACCTCAGCGTATGACAAGGTCAAGCAATGTGCGCTGCTGTACATGGTGTAGAAGGGATGGCTTTGAGTGTGTGGATATGATGTTATACTGCACGTAGGAGTTGCTATGTTCAAGTGCATTGCAATGTATCATACATTATGATATCATAAATCATAACGCATGTAATGAACGCAACTTCGGATGCCCATAGATGTCCTCTGCTGCCAAAGCAATCTAACGACGACTTGGCGTTTATGCGTGGCCTAAAGCGCGTTCACGTAATTGTCATATGCTTGCGGTCCGTGCGTGCAGAAAACGCACGCACGCATCATCCAGCCCGCAAATTTGTGCGGTCATATAATAATCGAGTGCGGTCCGTGTGTGCGCGGCCATTTTCCCATCGGAATCTTCCATTGACTTTGCATTTGAAAACTTGCGTTTCCATGCAACCGGTTGGAGCCTGCGCAGATCACGCTGCCGCAAATTTAATAATTTTCCAAAAGGATACATCACAATGCGTGGGAGAAACGCACGCATTCAGATGGATCAGAATTACTGTTAGTTGCCACAAAATTCCACTCAAACGTTAAAAGGTTTTACTTCTGACGTAAGATATGAAACCAGAAAACAAAAATTTATATATATTAAACAAAAATCACAATTGAATAATACAGAATGATTCCAAACATTTTATTGATACATAAACACAATTCATACACATTCAGGGGCCAGCCCAGTTGTTCAGGCAGCAGCCATGGAGTCTGAGAAGAGGCCAGGGAACCAGTATTGTTGATGGGGTCTGGATTGGTCATCCACCCAAGCCAAGCCTTCCTTCACCATATAATCCTGAAATGACAATGAAATGAAATCATATTATTAGGTTTTTAAAGAAGAGATTTCTGACCATCGAGTGCAGTGACAAGAATCACAAGATCATGGTGTGGGTCTTGTGTTTTTAATGACTCGTAAAAGTTGCAAGGGTTTGACTATTTCATTGCATACAAATCAAGGGTGCCAGACTACAAGGAGGGTTGTTATTATAAGTACAGCGATGGTTGGTTGGTCAGGTCATGCTTGGATACGGTTCAGTCTCAAGGAAGCAAAGAAATGCTGACTTTCTTGAAGGCTGATTTTTTTTTACAGGGTGTCCAACTTATTCAAGGATCACGGTCAAGATCCTTTGTTTGAGACTTCATTTCCACGATCATTTAATCAAAACTTCACTGGATCCCTTACGTAATATAACTAACTACATTTACAATCTTTGCATCAAATGTATTGTTTTTTGAAGAGATTGAATAAAGATCATCCACAAAATTAATGAGCCATTATAACACTGTTGGAACATTAATTGGGAGTACCCGTACCTTTGAATCAATAATATTCAGGACTAATGCGCATGATATGCACACACAACTTGCAGATTATTGTTCTGATTTTAAGACTTATAACATTATCAACAACAATACCTCTGCCCTAGCGAATCTTTAAGCGGCATTAAACACAAAGCGCAAGAAAAGATGACAATATACAACTTATCTCCCTATGCCATGAACTAAATATATACCGGTAGTCCCCATTGTGATTCAGTGATTCTGATTTCTGAGTGAAGAGTCGATTAAAAACAAATAGCAGCAAATGGATAAAAGTTTAAAATGAATGCTCATTCTTCTTGCTTGTCGAGTGATCAGCTAATTCTGCAAAATCAGGCCAATGAGAGAGGCGCCTTAGAATACAATTAAAACATACTGAAATTGGATTTAACTATTTGCTAAAGAACAAACCGCATGGACGATAATTCAATCAAGGAAATGAACGCTCTTCGTGAATAACATCATTGAGGAGTTCCCAACTTCCCAATGCCTATAAAGCCCATCACTATTTACATAAAGTATGACACGCCGTTTCATGACCGATAATTAAGCATGTTTGCTCTTACAAAGGTTTGTCGAAAGAGATTAAAAAGATAAGAATTCTATTTATCTAATCAGTGAGTGTCCATTGTGTCCTACAATAAAACACAACCCGTCCACTGCAGCAAAATCGAGGCGTCATTTCTATAGAATTAGAGGCGTCCTATTGGAAAAATTGAGGCGTCCCAAAACTGAGATAAGGCTTCCCCAGGATGCATGGATGCTTGGCTAGCTAACAGCCTGCATTCTTGAGAGGGTTTTCTTTTTCTCACTACATGTATTTCAATCTGCAACCTGCAAGCCCCATATACCAGTATACAGAGTTGGAAAATTCATTACATGCCTCACTGATCGATGCAAAATTATTTATATTTGTTAATTTTATTTTAATTACTAGTGCCGTAAGTTAAATTCTAAATCATGCGTGCTTCACATCAGAATTATCAAACTTCCATTCATCAACATATTGTTGCTATGGTAACCAACCAAGGAAAATGTACAGCTCTAAGTCTCCTGGATGAAGAGCTTTTGCAACTTCTATTGTTATTTGTATAATTCTTTTTTTCTGATAGCTTAGAAGCTACTTGACCAATCACCAAATTGTTTGTTTAAATACATAGTATTGCAAAGTTCAAACAACGTGCATAAAAATTAATGAAACAATGGAAGACCGACCAGAGCCCGATAGCTTCGCTCCTTTTCCCATTTGAGCTCCTTCTGAAGTTCCTCTGATGTCACAAATGCTTTTCCCTTTACACACCAATAAAAGTTATTCATAAATCAGAATGTGATTTTAAAATACCTCAGCGGCCTTTAACACAGCAGTGTGATCTAAAGTCAACTCCCTTGGCACAGACTGAATAATCTGTGATCTGCCCGTGGGGATGATAGTGAAGCCGTTGCCCAGCACTTTGAGCTTCTTAATGGCCATTAGCAGATCATCTCTGTGAATGAATTTCATGCAGAGGGAGACGCAAGAGATCGAGTGCCTTACGTCGTGATATCTTGCCGGTTTCGGCCGGTCGAAGCAATCAATCGCAGTCGCAATTCTTCAATATCGATCAAACCTTAAAAACAAACATCTAGAATCATCATCAAGTTTTATAATAAAAACCTCACCTCCGTTTCTATGATTTGTCGCCATGCAGACTTCGATGATCTGAACGCCCAATTCGTAGTAGAAATCTCCGTAACCTAACATTTCAGACCAGAATCCTTTGCCAGCTAGAAATATGACAAGTTTATCAATGTCGCCTCTTGGGGTGTTTGTTTCCACTCACATGCAAGTGGGTCGACGCCAATTGCAGCGCACATTTCCTGGAACTGACGCCGGAAGTCAGCATCTTTGCGAATTTCTCCTTTGTGCTTGCTGGCAAAATCCTCCAAATATGAACGGAAGGAATCCAATTGTTTTGACAACTGAGTCAGCTGCTCAGAGGCCAATTCTGTGCCTTTGTCTTTGTAGCGAGCCTGTGAAAACATGAACATGTACGTGCTTAGTTAGATCTTTATAATATTTAAGAATGCTGATTTTCGAGGAACCATTTTCATCCAGGACGGCTCAACTCCAATGCCTTAGTCATGGATGAATACGATTCATTTGTGTTATACTCATATTTTATTCCGAATAAATGCACATTCTCTCTCTCTTCCTCTCTCTATGTAAACATCTGGGACACTCAAGATTTAAATTCCGCGCCTTTCGTGGATGCAGGCTGGTGTCGTATAAAAAGGCGACAATGGATCATTTGTAAAGGAATCAACAACTGGTGATATCTGATGTGATTAAGTATGTTTTGTGATGTATTCATGTACAAATTAGAAGGCTATTGTAATAATATTATTGGTCAAAAGTGATTTTCAAAAGGATCGGCGAGCTTTATATGGCAAACCTATGGGAGATAAATCGGACGATGTCTGTATTCATCCCATGTGCGGGCACATGACGTATCTTTATTTTATATTATTTTAATATAATAATTATTATTTTAATCATTTTATATTTTAGGTCAAGGCAGGCATAATCACCATAAGATGATAAGCCTTCAAACTTATGATAAGTTAGCTGACATACTACAGCGAAACCCAGGGGTCCCCGATTTATTTGTAATGATAAAATGATTATGATAAGGATTAACTTCATTAACTTGATTAAGGAAGTTATGCCGCACATTCGCGTATAACGAGCCCAATTTAACACAACAACAGAAGCCTCGGAAACGAGACTATGTCTAATTGTCTATCACACTCTATGATACTTTAGAGTCTATCATACTCAGGCATCACTCAATCAGCAATGGGGGTGGGGTTAAGAGTGTGTGAGCGATAATGAGGAACTTATTATTGCACGAGTAAATACGACGTCTGTTTGATCAAATCACCTGAGCGAGGTTCTTTTTCTTGATGGCGGCGATACCTGCTCCTCTTCGATGCATCTTTGTGCTTGAATCAGCAACTACATTCAGAAGATAATACAACTCTTCAACGAGGAATATTTTGTTGACATCAGTTTGATCACTAATGATCATAACGCACTCAATTTGTTATGATCTCTTGGATGTGCGTTATGATGAGGGCTGAGTCCTATAGAAATATAAAGGAGTAACATGAATGCTTATAGGGGTCACGTTATCGGTCAGAATTGAAGCCACATATTAACCATACGAACAGCTCAGGGAAAACTCGACATGCTGGTGCTTTATGCTAGAAATATCCCATAATAGTCCTCTTAAATTCCAAGCTAACAACGAATGGGCGCCTTAACATTGCACAGCCATTCTAGTACATGTACTATAATTCATCTTAAACAGCCCACATCTCAGCAAGAGGATTCCAGCATTACACCGTGCTCGGTTACATCTTGGGGAATCATGTTATACATTGGATGAATTGTCGTATTCTATTACATGTATATATTAAAACCCATCAAAAGCATATCTAATTAAGCACTGCATGCGTAAACATGATTACATTTAATGACGAAATACTATCTGAGAGGCAATGGACTAATTGTCCATTGGTGTGGTAATTAATCAGAATGCTGATGAATGATGTGGTGCTTTTGCCTGATTTTCACAATTATGGCTGACGCCACTACTCCATGTACAAAACAAACTCCATGTAGAACAAGAAAACTCTAAAATTTATTGTAATATAACAATTATTCCTATAAATCACTAAATCACACTCTTATGGATTGACTATGTTATTCTGCGCCCTTTTATACCAAGAAATTAAATAAACAGGTCAATTTTTGCTGAGGGAAGAGAATATTTAAATACGAGTGCTTTGTGATGACAAAGAGAACAAAATCAGATGAGCCCCTGAGCGAGCAATGAGGAATGTCATCTCTCGCTTCAATACAGACAAACTCTGTGCTTTATTTTGATTTTAGGAGATAAACATTAGTGCTACTGTCACAACAATTATAGTCAAACAAGACAGTAGTTCGAGAGCGTGGCCTTAATTATGCACGCTTATCTATGTTCCGGGGCCCTGTTTGCCACCAATTTTCCTTCTTTTTTAACTACGATCTGTTTTTTAACACAGAGACTTCAATCTCGCACTCTCATCTTACTTGCTTCACCTTTTTTCTTTTCTTTTTTTTCTGCTGCAAACCCAGCTGTGTCGATTTCACTGCGAAGACGCGCCGAATGAAGTGTTACAATTTCGAATCTCGTGCAGATGCATTATGACCCGTGTCCGTCCTTGTAACCATGGAAAGTTCTCTGTTGTAACTCAGATATCATAACGCACCTTTCCATAAATTGGTTCAAGCTGGGAATTTCTAAACGCACAGTCTCAGCACAGACGTGACAATTCCACTAACAAATTGCATCGTTAAAATTAATTCCCCACAGTGAAAGTAAGCACACGACTAATTCTTTTTCAACAGTTCTTTATTAGTTCATTACGTACAGTATGCTCCACCCATCCGTATACTAGCAGCACGGTTCTACTCCGTGTACTAGCACCCAGCGATCTCTTGGTCCAAAATATCCCGACCGCTTACACAGAAGCATAATCCATTAATCCTTGCAATCTCGATCTGGGCATCAACGCTGACTGAGCGATGCCAGATTTCCATTCATCCAATAGTCGACCGAAACCAAATATTGCTATCTGTGGTTATGTCACATCCATCGGTTAGTCTTACGTAATGACGCCGCCGAGATCTGTGCTCGACCGTGCACTAAGTATCACTAACGTTTCGCTAAATTATACACCGCACCTTGTTCGCAGCTGCCGCCCTGTAACCCTCGCTTTCACCCCCCTCCCCTACATCGTTTCTTCAGTTGCCCCGAGGGGTCGCATGCATGTTCGTGCGAAAATTGCTATTGTTACAGCGACTGTGCCTTAACTGGCTCTATCGTCATAATGAATTGATTCAAGACATCCATTGAAAAACACACTGTATGTGGGAATACACACATATTATAATTCATAAGATAAAAGTGGTTAGTGCTGTACACATGACTGCACACTGAATACGACCACGTGACCATTTGGACATTGACGAACCATTACGGCAATAAGTATAAAACATAAGGAAAAAAAAGCTTGAGCCACAATGGCATGCATCATATGACGAACCTATATAGCACAAAAGCTATGAGCAATTTGCGAATACTGTGAGGCAGGATCGCATCGTTCATATAATGGCCTCCCTCCGGCGCACACGTGGTGCAATGCATAAGTCGTGTTTAGCGGCGTAATTATCACATCTCCCCCTCCCCTCCTCAGCCTTTGACTTCCCGAATTAGCCCCATCATCCGACAAATGGCCACAAAAGCGGCCGCCCTCCTTATCGCCCTAATTGGGGTGAGGTCGTGTTGTGGGTTGTGGCGGTGCTGGCTGTCCTTTGATTGCGAGAGGAAGCTGCGAATCAACGGAAATTCACACAGTTTGTTAATTGGAGAGATATAATCGACGCGGCGACGTTGTTGACGTCATGTATGCTATACCGGTATACAAGTATTGAGAATTTGGCTGCAATATCATTATTCAGGATTTTGTAAACGGCACCGCTTGTCAGGTTGTGAGAGCATGCCCTTGTCTCTTCACGCTGACACTCGGTGTCTAGGAGGGTTTGATTTACAGATCAGTAGCTCACCAGTCACTAGTACTTTGAGGACTGTTTCCTCATCCGTTCAATTTCGGAATTCTTTGGATGAAGCATGAAATGAGAGGAGGGCCTCTGGAACGTAATGGATGCCAGCCACATTATAGACTGATGATGCCTCACTGCGGAGATTAGTCTGACCAGATAAGAGTCAAGAGAGAACTTTGCAAAATCGTCTATATCAAAATACTAGGGACGCATTAACAGCGACCTGTACCGGATGTTTAGATGTCGGATATCCGTACCACAATTGTAAACAAAATTGAATATCGGCAGTGGTCAGAGGTAGAAATACTTGTTTGGGTGATCTACAAGAGAATGTAAGAACACAATGAATATAGAATTGACAGTGTTATAACATCCGCTGTGCGAATGCAGATGACAATAAGCGAAAATCAATCAATGAAAAGTAATTGATGCATATCGAGGGAGTAGAATAGAAGCATGTAAATCGTGAAGTGGCCACTTGATCTATTGCTAAGCTTCTGCACACGGAAGAGAAATCGCCCGAGTGGCACAGCTGCGATGGCCTATCGAACCAAGGGATTATTCTAACCCAGGTCCATCCATCAATGGTCTTTAATCATTGTCCATACCAGGAGGAGATAGAAGAAGAGGTAGTGGAGGAAGGACCATTCGATGACTCGCAAATAGAGCATGTGCGTTTACAAACACATAAACATCAAAGAGTAAAACGAATGAACGGAATCATAGGGGATCGTTTAAACGCTGCATGCATGGAAGTCTATATTTACAATTATTCAGAGATGTAGTGCTAAACAGCGCATCACACAACAGAAGAGCTGTCAACCACCCCTATGGCGCAACTCAGAATGACGGCACCGTGTGCTCATGGTATAGAACACAAAAACGAAAACACACATGACGTAATCAAAGTCAATCATGATGGTGCATGGTGCATTCACGGCATTAGTCCTGCAAAGAGTGGAATCGTCAACATCAAACCATGAATTAGCTCCTTCGTGAGATTAAGCGAGTTAATCCGGAAGAATTAAAGTGTTTGCCCGACAGAGGGCGTGCCCTATCCACAGCGCATGCGCACTGCCTGTTGTACATCAGTGCCAGAAGTTGAAGGCGCGATAAAAGGCGCGCAGAACATCGCTCACTCGCTCACTTGCAAGCTGCATGGACACGCGGCGCGAAAAGTTCTGCCGGATATAATCTCTAGGATACTCCACCCGTTGCCTGAGTGGAATCCTGGCTTCCTGGAGGGGGAAGCTCCGGAAGCGCTAATCGCTTTCATCTGTTGCTCGCTCTTTGAATGCATGAAAGAAAGAGCGCATCTGTTTTGGTCGGATGCATGACTCATCTGCATTTCTGTGAAGTTCGCGCCAGAAGTTGTTCTCCTCTCTGAAAAAGAGTGCACAGAATCTGGATATTCCTCATTACCGCTCAAAGGTGCTCTACTGGGCCGTGTTCTGTTTATTCTGCTGACCTAGATTAACACCACTGCCCTTCACGTGACCACTGCACATGCCGACACCACATGCAACTGTTCGGTGATTGTTTTGCAAGCCAGCCTCGTTTACTACAACCGAGCGGATCTTGTATTGTGCGATATATCTTATCTCCACAACACTCAACAATGGAGAGCGTATCGCGGGGCCTGTGTCTGGTCCTAGGTCTGCTGATTGGAGGTGTTCTGGGGCAGCCCACACCGTCGCCAGGTAAGTCGTTAAAACACCTCTGTTTCTCGTCTTTTGGGAGATTACGTTGAAGGAAGTTATTCCGCTGTGGTTCGATATCTGAAGCACCTGCGAGTGTGTTATTGTGAAGTATATAACACGCATTCTGTTTTGTTTTGAGTTGATATAAGTTATATCATGGAAATAACCAGCTGTACAATACCGCATTTAACATTATTTCCATTAATTGAAACCCCTCGTTACGTCATCATGGTAACAGGCGTCGCGTACAAAGGACACAGTGTTAGGGGTCATTAACGTGTGAATGGTGCCGTTCATTAGTCCGGTATTGTCACCCAAGTGCAAGCCATGTATGTCCATTGCGTAACATCACCAAGGAGTAATTATACCTGACACACAGTTCAAGATCGAGGCTTCGATTGATCGCTTCAACTTTGACCTTTTCACGGATGATCGCTTATCGATTGATTCACGCATCCATCAATCGTGGACTTGCATCAAGAGGTATTTCCCAACACCTGTTTTCGATGATCTTAAATCAATTGTCATTTCGATCTGATGTTGTCGTTCACCTCGTTATAAATTTTCATTCGGTCACTCTCTTATAATTATGCGTATTTAATATAAGGCAATGCGGGACTTATTTAAAGTATTATGTAATGCTTCACGTGTCTTTTTCAGCATGAGAATGCATAAGCAACCCCCCTCCCCCCCCCCCAAAAAAAAAAAAAAAAAAAAAAAAAACCCACTCACTCGCTATTTACGACATTCACCGGATGTCGTGCGTCGGCTCGTTTTCACCCGCTATTTACATCGATTTTCCCGCCAATTTTTATTGTTTCCCGCTCATAATTGTGTATCATCAGTCGTCACGGACAACAAAACCGTATTGGAAGTGTCAAATAAATCACGATTTATAAACGTTTTAGCCCCAGCTGGTGGCATATTAGCGTGTAGAATGACCTCGCATTTGAAAGAAATATGGAATCTGAAACTTGAAAACGAAACTGGCGGATGGTGTTCACGACTGCTCGCGGTGAAGGCTCAATTCACTCACGACTCGTAAAGTTTCAGCATTTTAGTCTAGTTTTTGTGTGTTAATACTTGAGTGAAAACAATATGTGTACCCTGTCAAGTTGTCAACCGTAACGACAACATTCTTGGCAAGATAAATAAATTTAATCTCGAGTGTCGGGGAGAAAAAAATGGAGCTCTGTTATTTCACTCTGCGAAGTACCAAATGAATCATTCAGCGTTGATATATAAAAACATTCATTTTAATTCTTTTACCACTTTTTTATTTATAGTTTTTGACTCTCTTTTTTTGTGTGTGTGTGTGTTTAATTAAGATAAATTAATTCTGTTGATAAACGCTGGCCACATCGTGAAAGTGTGCCCCAGGTGATATTCAAGTTTACCATGCACGTCGTTAACCGTCTCCAAAGACACAATATTCTATGAATACCTTCAGTGAATGGCAAAAATATTAAACGAGACTATAATGACCATAAACATTGAGCTAAGACTCGGAGACGTGATTTGCATTTAGCTTCGATGTTTCATGATCTGCTGCTTCGTGTACGCGATGCGATACATTTTTACATTTATTGATTAATATTATATGATTCAATTTAATTTATTTTGATGCTTCGACTGATGAAAATGACATGTTACTCAGAATTCTGAATCGATCTGCTTCTCGAGTTTCTTGATCGACAACCACGAATGTGCCCGAAATGGACACTGTTCTGGAGCGATGTCATATCTGGTATATTATGAGAAGCTCCATGTCTATGGTCCTAACAGCGTAAAATGAATATAAATCCTAGCGTATTAATCAACACCAACTGCGTTGCCATGGCGACCATTGTACAGCCTTTCTATCAACAGCACTAACGATACTAATGAGAACGCATTTCTCTCATTGCATGCACGATTACGTAACGATGTTCCAATGAAATTTTCCTCTCCACACTGATAATTATCCCGAAGCGGAAAATTTAGTATTGTCACGCTTAATAGGAGGCGATGTAAGGATTATCAACATTTAGCATGAAATGAATATCGCCCTCTCTCTATTTTACCCCAAACACCATACACCTCTTTCTCAATGTTAATGCGTTTCGCACAACAGAGCCCTTTTGTATCATGTCGAACAAGAGGAAAAAATAGGTCAATCGAAGCCAAATTGTTCGCCAACGTTCTGAGAGGAATCTCGAGAAATCTCACGGAATCTCGTGAGGAGAAGCGAGATTTTCGTAGCCATGGTGCTCCCATCCAAAACTGACCTTCTGTTTGCAATATGTTTTGTTATTGTCTGCCAATTACTCCGATTGACTGAAGCAGTTGTTTGCGAGTCATCTGTTAACTCTCATAAACTTATTTTCCCGTACTATACAACCCTTTATCTCTTCAGTTGTAAATTGTTTTCGGTCTAAATTACCCCATATAGAGTAGGCGTGTCTTTTGTGCGTGTAGGGTAATGTATAGCCGTTGTTATCACTGTTTTACCCACGTGTTGTATGTATTACGATATATACATCCACCATATGAACACCAAGTATAGATTGCTGTGTTGTATACCGTCGCCATAATTGCACTCATCGCTCGGAATAACACCAAGCGTGCTCCATTGGTGCAGTTGAGGCAACCGCCTAAACGAGTGTAATTTTCTCGTATTATACGAGTGTAAGTCCATGGCTTTTACCGCAATGACCATAGAGCACGCAGACACATGCCGACGTATTCCCGTCTCCTGTTGAGTAAATATCAATGATCACACAGCGGCGATCACTGAAGCTGAAGCAATGACAGAAGGGCGGAAGATTACCCAAAGCAAATCACCAATGAGCAATCGAACGCTCGTGTATCCACGCATGAAAACAAAATGGCACTCGCGTCACGGCGATGTCTTCCAGTCCGTTGATCCCGTTGGCCGGAAATCGTTTCACTCCCGCTGCTTCTTCTCCCCTTGCAGCTGGATAAGGCGACTCCAGCTGTCATGGCGGCTGATCGGGTGCATGCATTGCTGTCGTTCGCTGGGTGCACGCGGCTTAACAGAGCGGCAACAGCGCCGAGGTCTGACGAGCCTAAAATGTCAGAAGTTGTTTTTTTTTCGAGTGGTGTGGATAAACTGCTGTCAGTTGGTGGTGAAGGAACGAAGGAATGTTATACTACGAGATGTTCTTCTCTAGTCATTCGTCTTTCATTACCACCCTTACAATATACCACGTCAAGCTGCACCGCAGACTTCGAAATCCGTTTAGGCCTACAGTATGTTGCCCTACGCCTCGGTTTGCTATAAAGGCTGCAGTCGTTGGTGTTGCATTCCCCTCCGCAACCTTTCTCCCCTCCTTCTGTAATTTTTCCGAGATTCTCTGAAATGGACAGGCAAAGCTTCATTGTATGGCGGTTGCAATTTACTTTAGATAATACACGGGCAAATAATGATGCATTGCAACAGATCTCTCCGCACTGACAAAATGTTCTGATTTGCGTTTGGGTCAAAGACTCAGAGTGATTTATGCTGATTCATCTCACGAGTCCTTAAAGTCGACATTGACAAAGACCCTCTATTTAGCACCTCCTTTGTCTGGGGGGCAAAATCTGGATCTATATTCTGGAGCAGCTCCCGTGGAAAGATAAATGCGGACGTGATTGGGATACCAAACTGGTATCAATATAATCTCCCCAGAACTATTGCCAGATGTCTCGGTCTCTAGCCTCGTTTATCGACCATGGCTAAGATGCTGCTCATTTCATCACGTGTGCTGTTATATCATCCTCGTGGATTTCTCGTGTTTTGGATTAAACGATTTATTGTAACTCGGGCCTCACAGTTTTCGCTAGCTATGCTTTACCGATTTTTGCATTGTGCTGGTTTTTACAATTAAACAGGGATGACTTATATATGTATTCAGCCAGAACTGATGCATGATTGCCCCGCGGTGGAATAGCGTTCCTATACAGTGATATATTAGGTCAATATACAGTCCCTTCTTTTGCTGACAATCCTGGGCTTATTTGGGGCTCATAATTGATGGCTTATCCCCTCCGTCGGGCACCACATTTCCCCTCCGCCACTCCCCCGAGACCTGCATCCCCCTTGTTCCCTATCAATCATAGGCCTCCGACCCCCTTGTTTTGCCGTCCAGAGAGACCGGCCTGGGACCCCGCAATGTTGCATTGTGGCATCCAAACAACGGACGGAGATCATTATTTATGTACAGATTACTTGAAGGAGGTCAAACACAGGGCCTGAAAGGGCCTGCTCCCTCGCCCCTCGACTTAATAAGATTTGTGCCCTCTCCTCCTCCGCCTTCCATGCATCCAGAACCGCTTGGGTTAGGGCCGAGGAGCACGAAGAGGAGGAGGAGAACATTCAAGAGGAACACCATGGTCTATGAGGTCAATTGGTCAGCGGGAGAATATGCTTTGGGAGAAACTTTTTGAATTAAGAGAGAAATTGATGTGTTGCATGTGATTTGATTTCAGCTCAACACGGCACTCTCACGGCATGGCCCGTTGTCGACCTACCAGATGTCCACCAATGCCAATTATAGGAGAGAAAATGCGTCGAATTTATGTCACCATTAGTAGATTGCGATGGTATCTAATCAAGGTTTCTTGGGTAATTGAATTAAGCGAAGTTTCATTGGAGTAATTCAACCTGGCAGGTGATGGAGCCATCCGTGGGTGACAGCTCGCAGACATTACAGAAGGCCTCCCGGGCACAGAAGTTAATGAGGCAAAATAACCGATAAACCACTTTGCATATCAGGTGCAATGAACCATGGCACTGCTGCTCTGATAATGTCAACCGAGGCATTGACAAATAGCGGGGTATAAATTTTGCGTGAAATTGGTGAGCGATAATTGGCAGAAATGACGTTGAAATGCGAGTCAGAGGTGGTCGGTGCCAGAACTGATGGACATCTTGCGCGTGGATTGACCAGTGGAGGCAAGTGGAGATATGGCGGTGGAGGTGAGGATCAACCCCACTACTGACCTAACCGATAACGGATGGCAGTGTTAGCGCATACGATACGCAATATTTCAGGGGGTATTGTCACTATTGGTGCGCCTTTCCTAGAGGGAGATGGTATGAGCATCCACCGTTCTGATCCTTTTCAATTTTCTCGGGATTTTCGCGCAGTTTCCTCATTTCATTAGGACGAGCGGCGAGCTCTATTCATACTCTCTGCAATATATTGTCGAGTGTCGACACAGTTGCAGTACTTTATTTACGCCGTGTTTGTAAAGGGAAAGGCTGCCTATTATCACTCGGTATGGAACGCCAACAATGACAGAGCACTCTTTAGAAATGACTGCTTTTTATTGCGGCTTTCGAAGATTTCCCTTTCTTCCGTTTATACGTCTTCCTTTTAGAAAAAAAAAATCTAGCTTCTACCTTGATCATTGGGGTTTTATGTAACTAATATACATATTACTGCGAGTGTTAGTATTCAGTGTTAGTATTCAGTATATAACATTTTACTATATATGAATGGATTGAATACGGCTGTTCTGATGAGGAATAAGCAACATGGCCATTCAGATGTGTTAATAAGCCCCACCCCCCTCCCGACGCCATACCCCTGCAACCCAGCAGGGTCTACTGCGTGCAGTAAGGGGTAACCGAATAGTCTTAGTGCCAGGGTCGACCTTTTCTCGCGTCTTCACTTCGATTGTGCTGTCGACGTCCGCCATCTTGCGACTTTCTGCCAAGACGACCGGAAGCAGCTCTCAAAGGAGGGAAAAATTCCACCGAGCAGCCCTGAGTAAATAATCACGGATGGAACCAGAGATGCTCCCTCGCTCCTAACGACATAATGAACGCTCCCTGCCGCTTGAACCCTCACGAGGCTTTCAGCGAAATTACAAAATGGCGCCTCGTCACGACATTTGCTTTCAGGGAGGCTCCGGTTAAGGTGTTAGCGCCGACGCCGCTCGCTCCCCGTTGTGGGGATCTGGCCAATTGGCGCGCTAATCAGGTATCACACGTTGCTACCTTCTGACGACGCTGCTTATTTTAAGCATATAGTTTTTTTTTTGGTTTCAGAAGAAAAGCCAGCTACTCTTAATCCTCGACCAGAAATGTGTTTGCTTTCCATTAGCTAAACGACTCAGGACGCTCACGCCTGTCAACGGCTTTTGTTGCCCTGGCAACCGTTGGGCCATTCCACTAATAAGGGAAAGTGCAGAGGTTAAGAGGGCAGCCATTGCATTCGCTTTCCGCGATGACACTTGATGACTCGCCCTTCTGTACGTTGTACTGATACCAAATTTGTCCAATTTCTGGCAGAAATCTCGCAATTCATGATATACCACCACGCACCTGCTTCCCCATAGCACCCGAAATTAAAACATCCCCCTTCAATAGAAGCCCCCACCGATGCAGGCTGCCTTATGCCCCCCCTCTCGGTTTCCCTATAAACCCTGCAATTGCGCCCCCTTTCAGCACGTCAACGGTACGCTTGTCTTCCTCGAAATGCGATCTCTGTCAATCACCGCGGAGTCAGGGATCCAGCAGACATGCTGCTCGTGGATCCCGGGGGATCTGACGGATTGCAGATAACGCATCTCCAATCCTATGATGGTCTTCTGACAATGGATCCTCAGTCGATTTAGGGCAGCGGGGATCACGCGGACGGATCCCTGTTTGGGCTGGCTATCTCCCTTTCTCTTCTTCTTGTTCGCTTCTCAATTTCTCATGCACGGCTGCTGCCTCTTCGATTTGGTCGCCTGCTAAGCTCTTTATGCTCCCATGTCGGCGTCTTGCTGACCGGTGAGGATGCTGTGTTTCTCACAATATGCCTTGGTTCACATATGTGACACAATATGCATAACCAATTCATAACAAAAAGGGATCTCCCTCTATATGTTAATTGGAATATGAAATGTGAATACATATTCAACGTGGTATTATTAGGAAAATTTGTATTTACGGTGCTATTATTCGGATTAGGATTAATGAGTATAGTGAAATGATTTAATTGCCAGCAGTTTCACCCAGCGCACTCCATGCATTATACGCCCTGTTTCTATGTATTATTGCATTTAGATGGATTCCGACTTTTCAGCACTCTTGAAGGGGAAACCTGGCCGGCATCTATTCTCCATTCATTCACCATTGCCACCCGCTGTACGTGCGATGTGCATGTGGCATTTTATTGCCCCTGGCATGGGGGCAGACCGTGATAAATCCAAAAACATGTTTTTTTTCCCTCTTTGTCTGATGTATGTATCTCCACCGCGTCGAGGTCATTAATCTTCCTTCTCCGCACATTATCACTGCAACTTCTGCGGAAGATTTAAAACCAATCAAAACAATCCACGCTTTGTGAATACCATCGCCATCTTTATTGATTAGAATCAGACCATTCTATTCATCCACAGTTCCCTGAAGTTCACATCCATCTATAAAGATCAGTGCATCTAAAAACAACACAAAAAGCGATCAATTCTAAATTAAGAATTGCTTCGCTTTTATTATATTATTGACAATACTTTTTGAGTTGTGAGGCTCTTGCATTGGCAGTCGTCCCTGGTTCGGCTCAGTTGCGGAGGTATTGACAAGAAACCTCATTGAATATTCTTTACGTTACGATCAAACACTGTTCTGATCATAAAAAGAATGTTGGTTTGTCAGGGAGCATGCGACAAGGACAAACAAAACACGTGCATTATTGATAGCCGCCCTGTTGTCCTTTGTGATATCCACGTCCTTCTTATTCAATGATGCATATTTTATGTTACCTGTTGTTATATGGGCTCACCTGTTAATTAGGAAAGTGCTAATCATTGGCATGCACCGTCAATATTTCAAGGTAGCCTGCGAAAAGAAGAGAGAGAGAGAAAAAAGGGGGACTGTGAAATTAATCACGTAAAATGATTAACTGAAATTCGCATCTGTGTACATGTGTAAGTGGTACCTGGTTGTGGGTATTATGCGCATGCATTACGGTGTTCTGCAACTTGTTTTCCCTTGTAGCAGTTCAGCAGCGATCTTCAGTCCGGCATGACTGTTTTAATTATTTCACTCGGTTGTTAGTATTCAGAATACTAGTATCTTTGTGGTGAATTTTACACTAACAAATTAATTTATCATTATTAATATTATGATCATTTGTCAATCTCTAATTTATTTGATTGCATCACAGAAAGCCAAGTTCCGAAAAATAATTTATCGAATTAAATGCTATCTAAGTTCTCTGCATATGAATTCACTGATTCGAATTGAACACGTCAAATTGACGATAGTCCCGTGCTCCAAAGCCGCATGAATTGATGTCACTGCGCCTGTATAAACTAATGTGATCCATCCTCGCGTAACTTTGAATGATTTCTATCGAAGCCTAAAGAAGTCTCTGGTTGCTGACAATGCCCCAGAACGCAGGATTCAGCCGCCAGCTGTGTAGCGCGTATTCTTCACTGTGTCTATATTTGGGAAAGCATGACTCCGGCATCGTCGTGTGTTTTGGGTCAACAAGGGAGAGAGAGGGAAAGAGCGCATCAATTGCAATTCATGAGCGGAAACGGAAGGCAACGCTCACTTCCGGCATCGCGTTGAATTAAACGCCCAATCAATGAACCCGACGCATGCTCAGAACGCTCTCATTGAATTCTCACTCAATGAATGAATGATCCGCGTTCTGCTTGTATGGAGATATCGTATTTTGCGGCGAATGGATGGATTGTTGAAATGGAATTCGACGATTCATCATTTGCTAGCGTGTGTTATTATTTATCTAACGTATTGATGGCTGAGTTGTTCAGTTGTCTCCGTGGCGCAATGGATAGCGCGTCGGACTTCTAGTTGGTATCAGTAGATATTCGGAGGCTGTGGGTTCGAGTCCCACCGGAGATGAATTTTTTTTGGAATACCTACTTTTTTTATAACCATTATTCATATCATACTATACCATTTTTCTCAATTTATCTGAAAATTCTCTTTTGAGACATTTGCACTAATACTCGATTTCCTTCACAGAGGTGCGTCAGTACTGCGAGGGGGAGTCCTTTAAAGTGACCTGTGACGTAGACGAGGTCATTCTGATGAGGTCCGCGGAGTACGGACGAATGCGAGTCGGTCAGTGCATTTCCTCGGACGCATATGGCAACATGGGGTGCCGGCTGGACATACTGACCCTGATGGACTCCGTCTGCTCCGGAAGGCACAGCTGTGACATCAGTGTGACCACCATCTTGGATTCCCTCGACGACGACTCTTTGCCCTGCCTATCGCAACTAAGAGGCTACATGGAGGCCTCCTACAGCTGCGTGAGAGGTATACCCCCCTCCACCCCCTTCCCCTTTGAATGCTATGCATGGCGGATTTGGTCATTATGAATGGGCGATAATAGCATGAAATATGCAACGTAGCCCTATTATCTTTCAGACAGTCGTCTTTATTATTTAGACAAGTGCTGCGTATATCGGCCTACCTGTTGCCTTCGCTCTGATTTATGTCCCTAATCCACGCCGATCAAGTGCATTATTCACGTCAATGATCGTGATTGTGAAGAAGTGCTCTATGTCTCTATTATATATGAGATATCTACCCTATATCATGCATTGTGTAACGCTGTCACATTTCCCTTCTAAACAAGAGAAATTCAACGTCTTAAAAACCTCCCCACCACCTTGACTTCTACCCTTTCCTTGTCATCAAAGTATCGAGTTACAGCTTCCGTTCTCCCCCTTCTGCAATTCTCTCCATATCCCGTTTCAGTTGTCGTCGGTCCAACCGCATCCTGCACCAGCCCGGAGCAACACGTCGGACTGACAACCAGTGGCGCCACCAGCGGATACCTCGCGAACATCGTCACAGAAGCGACCTCTCACGGCAGCCTGGTGTGTCCTTGGGTGCTTCAGGCCCCCAGCGGGCAAAGCATCAAGATCACGCTGCACGACTTCAGCGTGGCTTCTCGTGATCTCTCGGATTATATCGACGGGATCCCGCGCATCTGTCACGTGCTAGCTGTGATCAAAGAGGACAGTATTAAATCAAGTGAGACGATCTGTGCGTCGGACAGCCGTACGAAATGGGTGTATACCTCCGTCTCGAATGAAATGGAAATTAGAATCGTCTCGAAGAATAAGAATTCTTACTTCCTGCTCGAATATGAAGGTAATTTATTAATATTTTATTGATTATTTGTGTGGATATATCGAATTATCGGTGATTGTTATCGTGATCAAAGTGAAAAGTCAATTAATGCACATATAAATATTAATTATGAATGACCGCTTGTGCCTTAATGTGCATTTTCTCTGCCTTCAGTGTCTGGGTGCCCAGATTTGCCAGCGCCACCTTTCGGTTGGGTGGAGAGAGTGGACAACAGTGCTATCCTTGGATGCAACAGAACCAAACAGAGCTGGCAGTTGACCTGCAAAGCTGGGCAGTGGATTGGCAAGAGTTACAACTGCACACCAGGTATGGGGGTCATAGCTAGGTCAAGGTCATTAGGCTATCTGAAATTGTTGATGGTGCCTGTTTTAGTGTTCAGAGTGGAAAGTCTTTAACTTTTTATCTTTCAGACGCAGCAAGCAGCTCGGATAACGCGAATCGCACTCTCCTCGGAATATTCACGGGCTCACAATGTAAGTGGATGACGTTATGAAGTGCTTTTATTTATCGATGCTGATGCAAACGTTATGATTCACAGGGGCTGCCATTGTTATCATTCTTGCCATTGCCATCACACTTGGCCTCGTAATATTCCTCGTTGGCCTAATGTATCTCAGAAGGTAAATCATTTGGTGTCTTTCATTGTGTGCACATACTCATAACGCATCTTTCCAGGAAGCGCCACCAGCGGCAACATGCCGAAGCAACGTTAGCGGCAGAAGGCCTGCAAGTGCCCGATTACTATTCCGCGACTTTCCGCGAAAACCCGCACCAAGGGTACCCGAAAACCATGTCCACGGGCAGCGACGGCTATTCCGGATCAACTGAAAATGACTATTACCGCACGTGGCAACTCCAGCGCCACCCCGCGGGGGGTCGTCCGCCATGTTCCCTGCCACAAACATCTGCTCACGGACACATCACAGATCACCACGAGGTGGTCGAACACATCTACGAAAGTCCCAAATTTGACCGGAAAGAAATGGGTTTAATACAAATGAATGAAACTGGCAACAATAACAGTGATCCATTGGCCCCGCGCGGCCACACGCAGTATTTTGAGCTCGATCCAGAGGAGGTGCACATGCACCACTGAAAGGAATGCGTTATGATTACTGTCTGTAGCAATCAATTGGTGCGTTATGATTACCACTGGTTATTGTCATTTTGAGATTTTATCACGGACTGAATGCCCTTCACATGGGTTGATATGGAATGTCTTCAATATGCTTCACTTTATTGTGATTTCTAGTGTCATGTTAAGTACTTGTATTCAGAGTGTGAGCGAGCTCTATACTTCAATGCAATGTGCGTTATGATTCATCTACGCTATGATTCATTTCGATGTGATGCGGATTTTTTCTTCTTGAGTGTATAATGTTGAGCAGTGTTTTTTTTTTTAAGCGTGTAGATACTGATTATTATTTAATAAACGTTTTGTAATATTTTTCATTCCGATTTTATAAGCCAAACATCGTCCAACAAGTTATAATGTATAACTTTCACCACAAAGAATATTACCAGCATAACCATAATTAATCTTTATTCAATTATTGTGTTATGCGATGCCCAAGAAAATCAAAAAAGTATATTGTATAAGATACAGATCAGATTTATTCGCTCGAAGGAATGGTTTCATCAACAGGTAATAATGAATTAAATGTTTGATAAATATGACAATTAAGACCTGGCTGGATTAAGGAACCTAACATTAGCAGAGGGCACAAAGGTCTCACAAAGCCTTCAGTTGGATTCGGATTTTCAAGTGGAATACCACGGATTCCATAATTTCTTTATCTAGGTGTTTAGTGATTTTGTCTAGTGTGTTTAACAGAGCCATTACAGTGGGGTGTTCCTTTCAGAACCCATATCAATTACTTGAGATTATTTGATTTATTGTGAAGTATTCATTAATTCTATCATGCAGGAGTCTTTCGAACACTTTAGAAAATGCAGGTAGTACGGAAATTGGTCTATAATTTTGTGGCAGTGTATGGCCTCCGCCCAAAAAAACTGGTGTTATAAAAGCCATTATTTAGTTCGTTAGGAATCTGCGCTGTTTCGAATGTTAGATTCATGTGTTTCAGTGGTTGCAAAAAGAATGGACCAAAAAGTTTGATTATTTTGGGCTTTAATTCATCATGACCTGCGCTGGAATCTTTTAAGTACTGTTAACAGTTCGGTTTCACTGACCGGTTGGAGGAAGATTGAGTTCGGGTATAATTGTCCACTGAGATAATCAGTTGGTTGGCTATTTGCTGGTGGGATTTTATTATCAATACTCTTATCCACCTCCACGTAATATTCGTTCAATACATTCGCTATCTCTTTTGTTTTTGTTATTTTAACATCGTCTATATAACTAAATGGCTGATAATGTCAGTGGAGGAATTTTAACAAAAGGCTTCTTTTATTGTTTCCCATACTACTTTCATATTATCTTTATTATATTCTATTATAAATATTATGTTGGCGATAGAAGTGTTTTGATGCGATTATTACTATTCCAAGACGATGTTTGTACCGCTTATAGGTTATTTCATTACAGACTGTTGGTCTGCTTTTATAATAGTAGACATTAGTAGTACAATATATTTTTATGTTTAATTGATATTTTAATGCCTGTACTAATCCACAAGTTAGCGTCTCTTATTTTCCTTTCTTTCAATTGCGGGGAAACATTCGTTGTAGGATCGCTGAGTGAGCACCTCAGCCCAGTCCTCATTCTCAAGACAGACTCTGAAATTAACTTTGTTCGTCTCACTATAGGCCTATGATCTAAATTTTCTTGTTGAGTTAGTCACGGATTTTAGTTGCATTGATGAGGTGTAGATAGGATAGTGATCTGAGATGTCAGTAATGATAATTCCTAAGCCATGGTGGTGTTTTAGGTCAAGGTGATGTTGTATAGGCTACAAGTGTTTTTATTTAACCAGGGTTCAGAAAGGGCTATGATTGAGAATTTTGTGAGTTAAGCTGTGTGATGAGGGAGTCATAGTTAGCTTGGCAGCTTCGAATATTTCAATGAAATAATGCAAGGGAATCAGCTGCACTGCAATGTTCATGTATGTTGTTATAGTCATGGCACTCACCGAGAGAAAGAAGATTAATTTCCAGGTTAAGGTCACCATGGACAGCATTGGGGTTCGTTTGGGCTTGTGACATGAAACGGAAGATGAAGAGAAAATATAGAAAATAAACAAGGATGAAAAATAAAAACCATGCAAACAAAATTAATGCGATTAATGGTGACTGTAGAGGAGGAGACACGAGGCCATATACAAGAGTAATATAATTGTCATTATAATTATTTATCTTTAATTAAATTATGTAATTAATTTTTAACTAAGTTCACGGTCTAACTGTTTTTCGCTGTTTATTGCAATGATTTTGGATGGAGTTCCGTCTCGAGTACTGCTCGAGACGGTCCAGTGAGGACTCAAGGTCCTCCATCTTGTCCTCCAGCTGCCGAATGATGTGATCGCGCATGCGGAGTTCCTCACGGAGCTTTACCAGTTCACTCTGAACAGAGGTAGTCACCGGTTCGGAAATACTTTCTTTTACTCTCCCAGCGGAGAGGGCCGCGATTAGTTCATTTATCAGATCCGTGTTTTGGAGCTCTGACGAGATTGACGGTCGCGTCTCTCGGCTGCCGCTCATGATGGAAGATATTGTAATAATAAATTAAATAATTCTCCCAGTAGTTAATGATTCGTATAGTGACGGTGATAATCCGTAGAAATAGGTGGATGATCCGTAGTAAAAATCCGCAGAGAAATGGTTTTCTTGTATAAAAATCTCGACATGGAAATAGCCGTTTGTCTCAATTTAGGAGATTTAGAAGAGCGAAATGAAAAGAGCGATTTTCGATGTTCATCATTCGGTGTCTTAAGCATGAATGTTTAAATACGTTCAATGGAGCTTATTCATGGTCCGGGGCCCTATTTGCCTAAAAAGGGGGAAATATCGCGAAATGATGAGTGCACTATTGAGATAAATCGGCATGAAATAAGTGTTTAATTGGAATAGAAATGATAGGAATAGCAGCATGTTATACTAACCATACCACGTATTTATTTCGCTTATCTTTGTGTGATTTTTAATCTAACTTTTTATTTTATTTATTTTTGTTTGTTTTTGTTTTATCACTGAGAAATGCGCAGCGTCATTAATTGAAAAAGCATGGAGATCTTTAACATGGAGTATATAGATTGCTTTTGGCCCACTCTTGAGTCTGCATATAATGAGATATTTTTTCAGCAAAAGATTATTAATTCAGCTGAAGTGAGCAATACGCCAAAAAAAAAAAAAAAAAAAAAAAAAAAAAAAATAAGTAAAAGACACACGAGGCTTGATCGGACGGGGAGCATTATGTATTTATCACACAATAAAAATCTAGCAGAATAGTATTTACTGAATGTGAAAGAAATTGAAAGTAGAGCGATGAAAACTTTAAAAAGGGAATAAAAGTAAATTGCAAGAAGATGACTTAAGACGAGAAAATTAAAATTTAAAAAAATATATAGTAAAATCGTGTGGAGAAGGACAAATATGAAACTAAACAAAGTTAAAAATGTTCATTGGTGGGTGGACACAAAGACATCCCCTCTGCGTAAATCCGAATGGATGAATTCAAATTCCACCACGGCACAATATTCACACATTTAATTCCACCTAGAAGTGATCGACACACTTGCCCCGTGCACTCCCATCGACACTTGTCACGCTGTTTCACACTCACAAATAAGAGCCATGAAAGATTCACAACAAGCAGAGTGGATCAAAGTTGTAACTCTGCTCTATGAATTCCCGCAAAGGGTTTGAATACGAATATCTTGGGCTTGGAGGAGAAAGGATTGGGGAGGCTACTTGCTGAGAGAGAGGATGAGATGGAAGACCAAACGCATGTGGATGCTCTCTCATTAAATCCTCCAAAGTGTAGTCATCCCCAGGAGCGTGGGAAGAAATATTTTGCGGTGGAGGCACTTGACCAGTTGAATGAGCTTCGGGGGTTGGCTGAGCTTCGGGGCTTGGCTGAGCTTCGGGGGTTGGCTGAGCTTCGGGGCTTGGCTGAGCTTCGGGGCTTGGCTGAGCTTCGGGGCTTGGCTGAGCTTCGGGGCTTGGCTGAGCTTCGGGGCTTGGCTGAGCTTCGGGGCTTGGCTGAGCTTCGGGGCTTGGCTGAGCTTCGGGGCTTGGCTGAGCTTCGGGGGTTGGCTGAGCTTCGGGGGTTGGCTGAGCTTCACGGGTTGGCTGAGCTTTATGAGTTGGCTGAGCTTCGTAAATTGACTGAAGTTTGTAAGTTGGCTGAGTTTCGTGAGTTGGCCGAGCTTGATAAGTTGGCCGAGCTTCGTGAGCTGGCCGAGCTTCGTGAGCTGGCCGAGCTTCGTGAGTTGGCTTAGTTTCGTGAGTTAGCCGAGCTTTGTTAGTTGGCCGAGCTTGATAAGTTGGCCGAGCTGCTTGAGTTGGCTGAGTCGTGGTTGGCTGAGTTCTGGGTTGAATGAGTTATGTGAGTTAGTGGAGCTTCATGAGTTGGCAGAGGTTTTTGAAGTGGTGGGGACTTTGGCGATGGAGAAGTTTCCATAGTTGACCGCCGAGCTTCGGGAGTTGGCAGAGCGTTTTGCAGTGGCACAGCCCTTTGAGTAGGATAGGCTCTGTGCGTTAGATGAACTCTTTGAATTTGGAGTGCTTTTTGCACCGATAGAGCTTTGGGCGATTGAGCTTTGGGCGAAGGTGGAGTTGTTGGTGGTGGCAGACCGCTTTGGCGAAATTTGTGCAGTTTAAGAAGTTTGTGCAGTTGAGGAGCACTGCGCGATGGCGGTACCATGTGTTGCGGTGGAACACTGCGCATCGGATGAAGAGTGTGTGGATAGGGAACTTGGTTAAGCACCGAAGCCAGATGTTGAGGAGCCTTGTGAGGCTGGGAAGTCCTGTGATGTCGCGGATGGACACGATAGAAACCTTCTGGCGGAGGAGGAGGCTGAGATGCTCGGCAGGAGGCGACCGCTGGTGATAATTCCTTAGCCTGAGCAAACTCTTCTTGAAAACTTCCGGCGTTCACGGATATGAGCCTTCCATGGTTGTCACGTATGCCGAGCATAATGCGCAGTCTGGAAAAGCAGAATTGTCAGTGCGTTATTATTTTGCGCTCAACTCTGAATCATGCAGTTGCCGTGGCCAAGAATTCTGGGAGTTGGATTTAGAGCGAAGGTATTAACAGTGTTCATGTAGTAAGAATTATTCTAATACACACGTATTCCCCCATATATTTCTGATTAGTTATAAATCTTAATTTTAAATAATTTATTAATATTTATAACGCATGGTAAGATTACATCACTATTGCATTACTTTCCACAATATGAAATCAAAAATGCACGATTGAATCAAGGACATAAGCCGAAACCAAAGAATCAAAGTCGGAATTGCGCTGGATTCGTGTTTATTCCCTGGACGAAGTAGTAAATTGCATTGAGCTTACTTACACTTTCCAATTCAAATCACTGAATGGGGAGACTTCTTCGGCCGATGGCTTCTCACTGAATGTCCTGAAGTCACCGCACGAGGCGTTCACTTGAGTCAATCGACAGACGAAATCAACAACATCTGTGATGCAATGATCACGCGTGCTCACTCCAAAGTCCAAACGTACGTGATCAGAGATACTTTTATAGCATGGATTGATCGCTCACATTGGTATAATATTGCCGAAGTTCGTTATAATAGGGACGAGATTCAAAGCGACAAAATAATTCCGGTTATCACCAATCGCGGCTTGAAGCATAGGTCGAGATCGACAGCGACAACAAATGGCCTGATGTATTACAGCAAAGTGGGAATTATCAATGAGACGAATCTAAAACTTTTAAATAAAGTAATTGATGATTTTTAAGCGAAGATTTGGAGCCAAAGTACGACGAGATCGTTAAGAATCAGCTCTCGATAGTAGGGACGCATCAAAAGTTCAGAAGATTGAGAGGTTTTTCGTTCCGCATTTACGATCAGCTGTTCATTGCCAATGTTATTGAATGTAAATTTTATCAACCGGATATAAATTTTCTCTTTAATCGGTGCGTTATGAACATAGCGAACTTCGAAATGCCTTTTCTTTGAGCGGTCAATCCATGCTATAGAATATCTCTGCACGTGATCGCAATATTCATCATAAAATCTATTATATAGCGCCGTAGAAATCACCATAAAAGATGTTCAGTTGCGCTGCACATAAAAACAGATCTCCTAAATAAGGCTGAAAACCTTTTTCCTGGCGGTCGTATATCATGCATAATAGTTTCATTATAAAGGACACCTGCCAAAGATGTCTGCCTGCATATAATATCACAACCATTGAACATTATCTCATGAGTCGACATAATTATTGTGCATTGTGTGTAACTATACATTTACCAATAATTAAAATGTATAAGTTATAGGAAACCCCTGGAAACAGGCCATGAACACCGTGCCACAGTCACACGACGAACAACCCGCTTCAGGTGTAAATGCGTCATTATGACACTTTTAAATGCAAGATCAGTTGCAAATAAGCTGGAAGCGATCCATGATATTATTATCGAACGATCCATTTCAACCAAGGCACTCACTAACACGTGACTGAAGAATGGCGACTCAACGTTGATTGGTGATCTGAGACTGGCGCTGAGAGTCTTCCACACGACTTTCAAGCTTGTTCCATGCATATCATTACATTATTCAGTGGTGAGAACAGATTTCAAGAATTGTTGTGCCAGAATAGCTCTAACTTAGTAAGATTACATGTACATTCTAAGCTCCAAGAAACGATTCGACTCTTCAGAGTGCGGCTGACGCCCCATTTGTTTTAGTGTTCCGACGAATACACAAAATTATTAATTACTATTATTACTACATTGTATTATTATTAATTACGTTATCTATTTTTTTTTTGTATGTTGACCCTCGCTTATTTTTGGTCAACCGCATAATTATACCTTATCACATTCTGTTCAAAATATCATTAACACACGTTTAAATAAGTTGTTGTTGGTTTATAAAATAAACTTGTTCATTTCTTCTTGGAAAAATTTGAGAACTTGAGAATGCGTAAATGCTGTTGCGGTATTGTGACCAGAGAAATTGATTGTCATGGGAAGAAACAGAACGAAAGAGTTAAGCAGCGGTCGCTACCGTTGTTGCCATGAAAGCAGTTGTCATGCTAACCTGATCCTCATCGTGAGGCACGAGTGTAGCCAGGGTTGTCATGACGACGCAGCCAACCAGGAGATTTGTGAACGACGATTTCTCGATGAGTTCCCCTCCCAGCATTTCAATGAAGGTGCAACTGAGGATCACCTAGGCATGATCCATCTGTTTGATAAAATCACTTCCTCTACCTCAATCACTACTTTCACAATATATACGTCAAACTACATATCATTAGTACTACAATTGTAATTTTCAAATATATGATGTTTCACTATGTTTCACTATATTCATTTATATTCATAAAATGCTTTCACTTAACCTTTTAGTTCAAATACTTGTTTCTTTTTCGCGCGACACCGGCCTCTACAAACTCGGCCGTTATGATATCCTGGTAAGACCACCGTCATCCCGAAACCTTAACTAATAACACCAGCAGCTTATGTGATGCACTGAAATCATAACGCCCTTAAGACGGCAATGTGAATTGACACATCATGTACAGTCAGACCCCATTAATCCGCCCTCGTCCGTTCCCAAGGAAACCGACGGATTAACGAAAAGGGTGGATTACATTTTAGACCACAAATTGATGAAATTTGTGTCATTCTAAAACCCCAAAAACCCTTGTGATGCATTAACGGTGTAGCATATATCATAAGGTTTGAAGCTGGAGGTAAAAATGATCTCACAAACGAACACATGAGGTCACTAAAAGATTTTAATTTTTTGAAAAAATCAGTGATGGTTGTCTGCTTGTGATAAGCCGTTCCACCACGCCCAATCTGTGTAGTTCATCTCTATTTTCTTGTTTCGCTGCCTCCGACTCTTCCAATGTCTCGAAATATAGCATTAATGCGAGCACGTGCTGTCCGCTCCCCCCGCCAAGACTTCCATTGCGAGCTCAGATCCACTCGCTTCTCCACTCGATTAATCTCCGCTCACAACTTCGTCATCTCGTTCGTTCCGCTCCTGAACATCGCTTAACCCAGCGACCAATTAAATGAAAGACTTAAGAGAATTTTCGCCTGCGATTGAGAGAGAGAGAGAGAGAGACTTCATTTATTTCACTCGAACAAGTGCTTCATATACAAAGTGACAAATAAAGAATAAATAAATAAATAACATTAAAAAATTACAAAAAAAAAATAAAATAAAAAGAAAGAGATAAAAAGAAGATAATCATAACGAACAAGGTTTGCAAAAATAACGTTAATTAATTAACTTTTTTTTTATTATTATTTTTTTTTGACCAGAGAAGTAAGTGTGAGTGTGAGATTGATTCGCTTTGTTTATTTAACTTAAGCGTTAAACAAACGGGGAGGCGCCATTTGTTGTTAAACTGACCCGACTTCAAAGAAATCGCCGACAATTGATATGTCTTGGCTGATGTTTGTTTTCGACACGCTATTTGGGGGGCGGATTACATGTGTTATTTACAATGGTAAAGTGTAGATTCGTTCCCTAGAATCGTAGTCGGAGTCGAACTAACGAAAAGGACGGATTACATGACACAATTAACATTACAAACGATTCGTCCCTGAGATTTTAGGGCGGATTACGAAAAGGGCGGATTACATGACGACGGATTAACGGGGTCTGACTGTAGTTCAATAAATTTTGAGTTGTGATAAAAACGAAGAGAGAGTGGAGCAAGGCCCCCATGTAAGAAACATTAGTGCGGTGTTTGGCACCATCGAAGATTCTACTGCGACGAGGAATTTTAACATGCACCTCCGAAATATTGCCAAGATGCATCGCTGCATCACCAACTTACAACGGAGGCCATTGAAAATGCACAGTGCATGTACTATTCTATTTTCGCCTAGATCACGACAGAAGCCTGTAAATGTCATACAATCCCCCAACGTGGATATTTGTCAGAGTATCACGAAGAGATCACGTGACTCCAATACCTAAAGCCTATGCTAATCAATACCTAAACACCAATCTATGCACCACCATTGCATTCCCTATCTTAGATGGTTAGGGCTGGGTGGTTAGGTGCATTGAAGTATAAAGGTGTAACTTAGCGGTTAGTTAGGTGTGCTTATTGTATACCATCCAGCAATGTCTAGCAAACAAACACACGGACAACATAATAATATTATAACAACAGAAATAAGCAGAATATAAAAGAGGACGGAAAATCAACCGAGTATGATCAACAAAGTATGAATGTTTAAAATTATTTCGCAAGAACAACCATACAATGTATAAAAATCAGAGTATATCAAAGGTTACAGTGAACAGGGAAGCATTTTCGAATTTCGGATCAACGTAAACGCTCAACTATGTTATCAGGTATGAGGTAAATCATGCATTGTTTCCCTGGCAATGACATCACTATTTGGCATTGACTCACATGGCATTGAGAAACACGCAGAAAAAATGACTGTGTGATGCGCATTATTTATTGATATTATATTGGAGGCCAAACAACAACTTAGATTAAGCAAGACAAAATATACAACCAATTAGAGCATGATATACAATTAATGATTACGTACAATGCCGATTTCACAAGCAATGTGGATGTGTCCATGTCATAACTCATAAGTAATAAGTGACCCTCGCTGTACCGCCAGAATCAACACATGCATGCAATGTAATTGCATGTAACATGCTTGAATTATTGGCACGATCAGCGCACACACGTCAGGAAGAAGTTATCCTGGTGCCTTTATTTTCTCTCTCTTCCTCTATCAGCTCCACATCAGCCTACGTATTTGAGTACCTGATAAAAGAACAGCTACATGCACAATGTTGTATGTTGTGCCATGATCAATAACTATGAGCGAATTGTGTTTGTTGACACAGAAACCTGAACCAGAAAAATACGACAAGGCCAACCGTGTATGCGTTTCAAAGAAAGGTGAAGAAAAGAAGAATGGGGGAGGGGGATGTTATGTCATCCGGATATTCCTGAACACATGTCATCTGTTTGATGCATGTTACGTGCTGCGTATGTTAGTATCACGATTATTGTATACACAGGCGTCGTAAAGTTCAATGCGGTGAGTGAGGAAGCATGTCACCTGTAAGAGTTACCGATGTGAAGAGAAAAGGTAAACAAGTGTGTAATCAGATGCACCCTATATCGTGTATAGGCGAGAGATGGTTCATATGCGTGTTATTATTCTTAGGTGCAATGTGATATAACCCTCTGGAGGTGATCTCGGAGCATACTTACCGTTTGAAGTTTTATCCAAGTATAGGTATATCAAAGGTGAATAGCGGATACTTGAAGTTCTTAGATCGATACTCGAATACAGTATCCCCGCTTTAAAACGGATGTAATTTAAGCAACCGAGGCTTTGAAAAACAACTTTGACAAAGAAGGCAACACTATCGCATATACACCTGACTGGCTTGGGTGTTTTCCTCGGAAATTGAAATCCTGTTCCACGACGTCAAACGGTTACGTCATCATCGTCATCATGTGCGACTATGTTATGTGTCATAAATTCCGTTTCCAAGCATTTATTTAGCGTCGTATGTATTATGCACCGATAGTTCGCTTCGTGTATGTGTATGTAGGCAGTTATTGGTCAGTATCGAGATTTTTTTATTTCAATCATCTCAATACGAGATAACGATAATAAATAACTTATTCCGACCGCAGTGGCTCATAAATTGACTGAGATAGTTAATAGCTTTAACCTCTCTCGAGGATGAATATTCCACTTTTTATGACATAATATGACATAAACCGGTTTAAATTGAAAATCTAGGCGCAGATAAAAATTGTGCACCTAAAGCCCAATATTATCAGATTTAGATGCAACATTGAAAAATAAGAAATAGAAAAAGGAACAAGAAATCAGTCAGAGACATGAACAGGAAAATTTGGGAAAGTAATTAGAGGAAGAGAGGAGAAGGAAACGAACAAAACGAGGAAAAGCTTGATATTATGACACACTCAGAAAGGAAATCAAAGTTTTACGTATTATAAGTATATACAATAAAATATAAAACTAACCACCACGAAACAAGATATTGGCTAGATTAGATTATGACTATATTTGGACATTCACAGATCGCCACACAATTATAGAAAGAACACAATAAATTATTGTAATAGATTGACTAGACACACTGTAAAGACAATGTTGTGTGTTAAATTAACTGTAATATATGAATATCATGCCTTGTATGACGGGGGAAAAAAAAAGCAAAAAAAAGCGAAAAAACGTTATAACGACCTTGACCTTAAAATAACACAATTGAAAATTATAATTAGATAGAGCAATAATACTATCAACTATCATAGACAAATAACAGCATGATATAGTGCTTAACGAAGAAGTTTCAACTATTACGAACTAATGATGCTACTGACCATGCAAAGTACGAAGCACACTTTCGTTGAAAATGATGCAGTTAACTATTTAACGAAAAGATTAGAACGTATGACCAGTAT
>KB296161.1:173123-188404 GCA_000328365.1 Capitella teleta | reverse complement strand
ACCAAGCCTCACAATCAATAGATTTAAAATTTACCTTAATAACCAACTTTTTACTGATTTTTCCATCCGCACATCTCCCATTCAATAAAATCCTTCACAACCCCCCCTGCTAAAATTATCTATCCCCAAACAGCTCATCTTCTAACGCTTTTGTGAATATCCTGTTTGTTAGTTTGTTTATCCGTTGTTTGTTTGTAAAATTGTAAATATCCATTACGGGCACATACCTATATTCTGGGTCAGCCCCTCTCACTCCACTTGTGTTTTTTTCTTTTTTTTTTGAATAAACACATTTTTTGAATTTGAATTTGAATTTGAATTTGAATGTCAACCAGTCTAGATATGCATTGCTAGTGTTGTTTTTCTGTATACTTCCGATTAAATATCGTCCAAACTTTAGTCTTCATCATATCCACCTCAACTCCAATATGACATCACTTCAGCGTTTTTGTGATAATCTGATAAACAGTGTTTTGTTATTTTTGTTGTTGTTGTTGTTGAATATTGCATAATTAACGTTGAAACTTTTGAAGCGGATTCAGTGATGGTTTAGTTGACTTGGAACTTCAAAGTAAATGAGGTCTTTTCAACGATGATAAGAATGACCCAATTATTGTGTTTTAAGCACGACAACATTGAATCAGGAAGCAGGTCTAAGTCATCCTTGAAGTGCTTCAAAACTACAAAACCCACAGGGACACCACAAGACATTCACGGCCTCAAAGGATGCTGGCTACGGAAGTGGAATCAGGTAATTCTGGTTGTTGCAAAGATGCCTGGGAAGATGCCTGGGAAAGGGATGCCGACGAGGGAGGGAGGAATGGTGGGAGGGAATGAGGAGAGGGGGGAGGGGGCACAAACACCGACAACAGTATATTAAGTGATTGTCCCTATCCATGACCCCATAGACGTCAAGGTCATCGACTGATGCGCCAATCCAAAAGTCTTTTTTTTATTTTTTTAAAGAAATTTCACGGATTTTGTTATTGGGAGTCTCAAGGCATACGGTTTGATTATTTTATTATTTAAAATACAAAAAGGCCCAATGCATAAAACGTCAGTGCATAAGGGCTGCATTCAATTTCTCTGACACCCATGGAACATTGTTAATTATGACACAAATTAACTCCATAGCAGTTCAAACATCAGTAGACGTTCCTACTCCAGTCTTGGCGAACACAGCATGGAGTACACCATTAGACTAATACGGCCACTAAAACAAGGCGACAGAATTGTGTGGTCTGAAAATGATTAATTGAGGCTCTAATACAATTTTGTGCATAGCGCAGCCTCCATGTTGCTTCGGACGTCTACTGATCAGTTTGACCCGGCTGACTTCCGTAGAATTCGAACCAATTTTGAGGACACCGACATCCCAAATGCACAGCCATGTCTGGCTCATTCAGACAAACAGATGCATCCACGTGTGTAGGAATATGTATAAGAACTAAAGTGATCTCGTGTCTTAATCCCTACAGAATATAGGAGTATAATGAAATGCTTATTAAGTGATGCATTTTGCCTTCATTGACGTCACAAAATAAATTTACTATGAGAGAATATGAAGTAGTTTTCAAGCCACAGAATACCCGTAAGAACCAGGGTGTATCGTACAATGGTACTGTTACTATAATATTCAGTATTCAGACAAGAATGGGAACAAAGTGCTGGATATATTGTCTCAAATAGTTGCCAAATATGCTTAGGTGTCCTCTTTGCTTACTCTGTGTTTAACAGTTATCATTTTTATATGAAAGATTATTAAAGCAAATTAATGTCTGATCTTTCAAATATATGTACGAATATATATTTATGTGTGTTGTGTTTCATGAAAAACAAGTATAAATGCAGCTACAAATACAAGTATTAATAATGACCATGAAGAGAAAAGGGAAGACAGGAGAAGAAGCAGTACTTTAATTCATAAATGAATAACAAAATATAATGATAATAAAAATAAAAATATTCACCATAAAACAATACGAAATTTAAGTAGCGCAATTTAAAAACGTGTGGGGGAACAAGGGAAGAGAGGTGGGGGATAAACAGGTGACAGATCCATCGCACTCTAACCATATTATATTATCTTTAATTAACTTCGAATAAAGAGTATTTTTGTTCATGAAATGAAAATAATGCATCGATAATCTCATCCTGCCTAGTAGGCAACTTTTGTTGTGTGCATGGCGCCATCAAAAATAAATTTGGAATGATGGACACACTCCATAATTTACATTTATATGATGACAGTGTGTCAATCGAGGTAAATATAAAAAGACTTGCTGATACATTTTCTCCAACACAAGTGAATGGCTCTGGCATTGACGCTGTAATTATTAAGCCTTTACAATTGGCTGTTAACATTTGACAAATGCGTTTTAAAGCACTTCGGTGAATTTTACGCTATACAACAATAAAATTGATTACTTAATCATTTAATCGGTGCTTCGTTTGAGCTACGGATATGGTGACGAGTTATTGCAATCCACACCACCGAAATCCATCGTGAGGAAGCGAACATGAGTATTCTAGATGACCGTGGACTCCTCACCAAAGCGACAAGAAGAAAGCACAAAAAGACGAGGGGAAGACGGATAATATCGCGGTCTGACAACATCCATGAATGGAGGATTCAGAGGTATCACTGGAGTGAGTGGTAGAGACAGGTGTAAAAGGAGAGCGGTTGCAAATTGGCCGCCATTGAGCAACACGCGATTCCAGCTAATTATGCATCGCACACGATGACCTAAATGCCCGCTAGACCAGAATACACTGATGTTTATGTTCATATGTTTATGTTCATATGAATCTTGACACAACTTCTCCGGATTTACAGCGTATTGCTATTTAATTCCATTGTTTAATATTCCGAGTAACTTCCGTCAATTGAGCAGAGATGCTGCAGGGCATGATGCCAGCCTTAGAAGCTGAGGTACTTAAGTAGCAAAGGGATACAATCCAAGGATGTCCTCGGGACTATGGTCGCAAATCTTTGGTTGGGTGGGGCACCCGCGGACTAATCGTTCTCGAAGCCTTACTGATGTCTGAAGCAGGTGCTGGTCGTGACATACAACGGACACCATCTTCAACCAGACCATGGGTGATCCCCAGGGTCAGAGAGAATGTAACCCACACGAAACCCTCCTCTTACATTGCAGCAATGTTGGTACAAACTGAAGTGTTCACATGGCGCACCGATCGCTTGTTCTTCGACGGGGCTTCCAATACACCGTGACCGTTGTCTCCATAGGGCCCACCTTGCTTCCGAACTCAAGGAATGTGATCACAAGATGTCGTTAATTGCTCAATTCTATTGCATGTATGTGTTGACTTACTTACGATGCAAATCCCGGAAGATGATACATCCAATAGATTGCTTGACTAATGCATGCATTAGTCTTAAACTATTATGTAATAACATTAAGGCTATAATAGTTGCGTTAAATCTGCGACATTAAGGTGTGGTTTAAGTAGCATTGATTAATTAATTAATTGATTAATTGATTAATCCCGTTAATTGTCTCTGAAATTAAGGTGGGTGAATATAATGCTTGGTGAGATAATTACCCTGTTTAGGTTTTTGATTATTAATAGTTATAAATCAATCGATTAATTCATGACAATTAAACTTAAATGTAAAGGTTTTTAAACAGGTAGATAAACAGAAATCCTGATAATTAAATTATGCCGTTTTAAAATAATAGGGCAGTGCAACGAAAGATCTGTTCACCTGACTTGTATAAGTTCAAAGAACATGGCTCTGATAACGGAATACTATAGTATCACGCTGCCATGCTGTGTGTGTGTTAAGCTTATAGTATAGCTCGTATAGATACAGATATTCTGGAACTGTGCTCGGTGTGGGTGTCCTCGCACTAACTTGCCGTTACATTGTAACCATGTTTACTTGTCTTCATTCCTGGGTAGTTCAACTGCGTACAGTTTGCTTAGAACAATGGACCCTGGTGTTCAAGCGAAGTGAAAGGAGAAGCCAGACATGTAACTTGTGACACTTTTAATCCAAGATCTGTATGCAAACGCCACACAATTGGAATATAACAAGAAACAAACAAATCGGCTGCGTAAACAGTCACTCGAATATTGATATAATATTATTATGCGAACACATCCGTGTCAACATTGCTGAGGTATATGCAAAAATGCTGCAGAGAAGATGAGAATGTCCCTTCATGCATATACATGAGCATGAATATTCAAGCTGACATAGATGCATATCATTATGAGCGAAATATTCCTATAGGTAACTAAACAATAAGATGATTGGCGAGTTTGTTTTGTTTCGGATGATAATTAATGTGTGCTGATGATATTGGTGACAATAATGGTGATGACATTAATGGTGATGATGATTGTACAGGTATTTACAACACTGAAAGTAGACAGTAAAGTTAATAAATAGAATGCATTTTTTGCAATGTCTATATATATATCATATAAATCTACGGACATCCACATCTATGCGTTACAAGATCGGGTATCTCCGCTCTTTTTATGTCTCCCTTTGTATCTAAGTAAATCACCGGAAGTGGAGAGACCTCCACCGGATGGCAGCACACGGGAGGCGTTCCAGTCACCCCAGCGTCGGGCACAGGAGAAGCAGCGCAGCCCCCGATGCAGAAAGTTTGGTTGAAACCTTTTGGCGAGAGAATCCATGTGTGCCAGCCAAACTCCTCGAAATCGACGAAAGCTTTGAGTTGACAGCAGCCGGGAAGGACCTCGTCCATCGTCTCTTCAGGAACGACGTCTCGTCGAAATCGACGGTATGTATTGGCGGTGTGGATTTCGAGGTATGGAGTGCGGTCAGCAGGCTTTCCGCCGCGTTGCTTACCAGGGTGGGTCCGCCGTCGCATCATCTTCTTGTTGAGGTTCGATCTCGCATGTCGTCGACCTTTGGGTGTCATAACCAGGACAACGTCTTTACCGCAATCAACGCACACCACTCTGACCCTGAGCGTCTTGGTGGACGATTCCATAATGGTCTGCACTAAGGTGGTGGGCAGAAGCAATCGTTGCCATTTTGTGTGACGAACCATACTAATGACGGTGGCTATGAGTTCTTGATCCTCAGCTTCGTCGTCGATGATCTGGAAAAGTTTGATCTTGACTTTTCTGCCTGGATTTTTCCTGCGTTTGTCGCGTTTCTTATAGCAGAGCATGATGCGGAGGTTGGCTTCGGTTACTCTGTGGTGTTCTCCGGGAGGTGCTCGCAGTTTGAACTCTAGGGTCGGCATATCAGGCCCTGGATTCACTGCAAAGAGAGAACACCATTAGTAAAATGAATCGTACCGAGTCAAACAGTAGAATATAAACACACACCGTAGTTACGCAATTGTAAAGTGACCAGAGCAAATAAACAACCAGCAGAATCGTTTTAAGTGCATAAGTCTTGTTGTAAATCGTACACCTTTTACACAGACTAGACAGTTAAATCGCAGTCATCAATCAACGCGATTGGTGAGCATTTTGAACGCAATCTGCGGCCGCAGCATCAAGGCTAAAACTATTCAGTATCACAATTTTACGTGAATTACACCTTGTTATATATAACTTATAACTCTACTTGTGCAGTAACCCTGATGTTATATCACAGTTCATTACGCCATGTTGCGTACCCGAGTCTAATGTGTAAATATATGTTACCAGACAGGTAAATATAGATTATAGATTTCATCCTAGTCTCATTATAAATCTGCTGCAACCATCTGGTTATGCGAATCAGAGCTTCATCAGTGCCTGGTCCGTATATTACGTCATGTTACGTACACGTTTCTTCCTCTGCCGATCTCAACGACCGACTCATTGATTAACTTGATACAAACATTGTATAAAGTAGGTCAAACAATGGTTTGCCCAACTCATAAACAACACTACATATAATTATATGCCTACATACCACGCGCGCAATTCTACTTCCGATTACGTGCTCAATAAAAGCGCGCACTCATTTGGCAAGAGGTCGTGTTCAATGTTCTGCCAAAGTAAGCGGAGCAGCCATCTCTTGAGTAAATACCACCAAACAAAGGTGAAAGATACGCAGAAAGAATATCTTGCCAATGAGTGGGACTGCAAATGAGCCCATTATGACATCTCAAGTACTCAATTACGCACAAGCAAAACGCCCCGTTTAATGAATACAACGTGCTGTCAGGACAAAGACTGTGCACTAGATGACCCTTTACGTGACTAGCTACAATTGATCTTTAATTAACCATGTATTTGATGCCAGGTGTGGGTCTTTTCGTAATCAGGCAACCACACGGTTTGAAATAATCATGCGCTTCCGATAATTCACGATAATCGACCGGAAGTGACGTAGCTAATGACCTTTTAACAACTCAATTGGTCACATGTTAATTACGCTTTCTTCAAACACCGCTTCCCGTAAATCTCAACATCGACCACTGTCTTACGAATCTCGAGAATCTTGGGTCATGGGGTCATGCCCTAATCGATGACAATGAAGGTCACATGGCTTCTCCTTGGCAAAGAGCCAAGATTTTCGTGTGCCAGGAGAGGGGGAGGGGTCGGTCCCCTTTGAGAGTAATTCACAGCAGCTTATGCAACATGCAAGACCACGCGAATGTGATGTAGCTCATACATTATTACTATGGTTTGATATGCAATTGGCACAGTGTTAGCTGACCATCAAACGATTGGTCCGACAGACAAGCTGGTAAAATTGATGTGGCCCAAACGTAAGCGTGCACGTGACCCACATTTGCTCTTTCCCTCTCGTTATGAGCCAAAACAAACCAACGCTTAGTGCAAGGAGGTCACCGTGATATCCGAAAAGATTTGTTGTCAGAGGAGCTATTTATAGATCGTAATGAGGGAATCTGAACTACTGTCTGCCAGGTGGTACCAATTGGGCATCTACTGGCGATAACACTATTCCAAGCGAACATTGAACAATGGCCTTCAAGGGATGAGGTCGAAGAGGGATATTCGGAATTAATGTGTCTGGAGTGGCTGGAGTTATGCTCTCTCGACTGACCCTCGGCCTTATCGCATATTTCAAGGCTCCACGGACCATTTCTTGCGCGTGGAAGTAATGATGGGTCTGCATCTAATGAGTCTATACGGTGTTTTCAATTGGAAAACAAATTTCAAAAATGTTATCAATTCCTAGCATGCTTAGCACACGACCAACCTACCTACCTGTTGTTAGCGCCAGGTAGGGCATTTATCTCTTGCCTCAAGGCTAAACTTAATCAAGGGTGAGATTCAGAGGGGTATCATATCAGGATGAAAGGAAAGGAGAAAGCCGATTGTTCGTTCGACAGCGAATAGCATAAAGATTGTGTTGAGCCGCCAATGTTATTTCAGGCCTGAAACCAAATTGCTTGAGCTATTGCTACAAGTTGCAAAAAGGATTATTTGTACTCGTCCGGCATTTGAGCTGTACTACCTATGTGAGCAATGTCTCTGGGGGAGGGGAAAGTTCTTAGAAATCTTTATACAATACCAGCATACTTCACCCCAAGGGACTGGCCCAACAAGAGGACGATGCCAAAAGTTCGCCGCACTCAAGTTTCGTCTTGGTTTGTTTCCCACGACGCGTTCAATGCTGGTCTTTGTATGTTTGAAAACAATTTCTGCTATTACCAGCCTTCGGGTTTCATCATTCGGATTACATTGCGCTTAGCTCACGTGTCTACTTCTGAAGTTTCGCAGAATTAATAGAAAATATTGCCACCACGAACAGCTGTCTATTACACTCTTAGGGTTGAATGCATAACTTGTTATTTGTTTATGCTGACTTAGCTTGAACTTCTGTACCGAGGTCAACAAACTCGACGAAAAAAGTATTTCGAGAGGAGAAAAAAAAAAGCGGAGAGAGCTCTTGACACAGTAAAAATATAAGGAATAGTGGCTGCCCATCTGTGCCACCAGGTTGTTAACGAGATAACAGCACTTACCAGGTTCAGCATGTATGATCTGCTTCTCCTTTGGCGGCTTCCTGTTGGTACGGATGACTGCGGTAGGCTGCTCTGAGGGTAGTGCTAGCTCTGTCTTCTGCACAGGTTGCCGGTGATTGACTTTCTCATCAGCAGGTACTTGAGGTAGGGGAGACGGTCGAGGTAGGGGTGGTGATAATGAATCGTTGGAGTAAAAGTTACTGAGGACCCGAGAGTTGATGGTCGCATTCACTGGCACTTTGGGAACTTCCTTCAAACCCAGAGTGTCCAAGATGTGTTGTTTGAGGTTGTTGACGTGTTGTTGCTTGATGTCTTGTGTTCTTGTATGCTGCACCAGCATTCTCTGCTGTGCGCTGTCTGATGCCAAGCGGCTCCTCGTCGCCCTCGACGCTGCTGTCCTGAACGCCGTCGGTCGGTCCCGCATCCCTTGGAACGCACCCCGGGAGTCATCGTCGCCGGAGAGGGCCGCGTGCAGCAGGCAGGCGAAGGCGAAAGCAACCAGCGAAGCGGAAGGGGATGACAGCATCCTGCTGGGCTTACGAGGTAGGCGCGGGCCGAGTGGTGTGTCGGTCTGAGGCGCCGCTGTTTATATGCTGCTGCAGAGGAGGCGCATGCTGATCGGGGAGAGGAGGAGGAGGAGGAGGAAGAGGAGGAGAAGGAAGAGGAGGCTGGCGTCGCACAGTGAGCTATGTCACCAGAGGAAAGCCAACTTCTGCGAAAGGACTGCTAACTCAAATGAATCGTTCTCTTCCCTGAAATCGGGATCATTGAAATAAGCCATCAATAACCAGGCTCGTTATAAAATTATCTCCCCACGCGAAGTGAAAAGCAAAACAGGCCAGCCTCCTCTCTTTCTTCACAACTCTAATATGAGTCTCATTCACTAAAATCACTCACCCACTCAACCAGTCTTTAATAGTGGAGCAGAACAGTGTTAACCTCCAATTTTTCCCCGCCCAACATTCTGTTTCCTTTCTAGCTGATCTCTTATGTCACTACAAAGGACTGCCTGAGGACAATTGCCATGCTGCTATAGTCTTCATTCACTATTATACGGTAACGCTCCATCTGACGGCGTAACGATAATATTAAGGGGGGAGGGGGGTGTATAGGTAAATCATACAATAGCCGAAGTGTTTTGTTCAAAGCTCCCCTTTCCCACCCCTCTTATATGATTACATAACAGACTTCAAGCAAGGATTCGAATTTGAATGATTTTGATAAACAATGGATGAATGGAGATCAATTCGATCTGCTCCATCGCTGTCACTGCGATTTAAGTTCTGTTGAGAACGCATTTGTTTTAAGCGATTGTCACGAAAAACGATTAGAGCACCGATAATTATTAGTGGATTTTACGATTTTAGACAAATGAATTTTATCACTATTTTCCTTCGCGGTTTCTTGAGAATATTTAAGATCCAAAATTTGTACATCATATTGAAAAGTTTAACGTTCAGCCTCTACTTTTCAATAATAATTATAATTTTCTTGAGTTGGGGTTTTCGGTACCCTCGGTTTACAATGTAAGCTTGTATAAGGATACCCAAGAGATTGTAAATTTACACTTTACAGGTTTTATTCAAGATTACAGAGTGGAATTAAATATTTCTACAAATTTAAATGGAAACAACTGCAATGGAAAATTAATCAGAAAACAAAGGAATTTACACATCAAATTAAACTTAAATGGAAATAACAAAGAGCATATAAGAATTAATTTAATAGAGAAAACTTACTTCTTAACACAAAAGTCTCTCGCCTGCAGTCCCGCACATGCAGAGGCCTGCTGCCAAGCCTCACGGAGCTTGGCGTCCGGAGCTCGGCTCTCTCCCAAAACTAAACTTTAATTGCTCCATTTTCTACTTATGAAAGGATTGCCGCACGTGCCAGATTACGCGCTGGTGATATAGTTGCATGCACGCGCTAAACAAATTGCCGAGGGGCCTTCTGTACTGAGGCCTAAATCATTCTTTAACAACAAAGCAATTATGATTAATTTCAACATGCATGAATGATTAATTAATCCACCCTGTATTAATACTATATGTATATAGATAAGAATGATTATGCTGAAGGCCGTGACAGTCATCAGAGCCTTGAATCCTCCACAGGGGGTGATGGAATCCTTCATTGCAGATCGTCTAGCTCATAATTAACTCTCATATTTCGTTTATTGATTATCGATACAAAAACACAACAAATCGTAAATATTCCGTTCAATATTGTAATTTGTCTCAGACTTAATCAAAGTGTGTACTTGCACGATCCGTAACATAAGATTTATGCATTTGATAAAGTTAACATGAGATAGCAAATAATTAGTTGGCTGAATTCCAGAGTTAATTGCAGTACAATAACAAATGAACACATCCTTGTAATCAAAATTCATCGGTGACTGCAAATTGCAATGTTGTCTAGCTGCATAATGAGTCCGGAGGCTGAGATCGTCTGTCTATGATGTGTTATGATGGATTAAGAACCCTGGGATCTACCAATATAAGAGTTGGCGGTAAGACCCGGGACCCCGGTCCTGGGCTTCGGTTATGGTGCTCAGATCATCCAAATGGGTTGGACGAAGCCGTAAAACTCATTCATGCTCATCCGTATACCTTGTTCACAGGTAATTACGACAATTAAATTCAATCAGTCATCTGCTGCGGGATCAGATCCACTTCTCCGACCTAGTTTCCCCGACTCATTGATTATCCTCAGTCTCGGCAGTGCGTTAAGGGAATCGGATTTAGCAATTTGATTTTTCATCGCCTTGTTCTCCTTTGAACGCAGAGGTAGACCGAGTTCTGTTAGTTACAAACAAACAAACAAACACCCTGTACTGCTTCCCCAAGCCTTCGCCTTGTTGGAAGAAAAGGAAGAAAAAAAAAATCTCCAGCCGAGATTCCGAGCGTCTGGGGCAATGGCTCGACTACCATGCCACGCGCCTGGCTCGCCGTAACAATTGCAGGCGGGACTTGTACATATGCGTTGACAGTGTTAGTTTATTTAAAGCCCAATACACTAATACAAACTGTATGAATGGCTCAATGAAAGAAGCAACACATTGTGCATCCAATTGTGACATAAATTATATAATTGGATCCCACTGATCTAGATGCTGACCACTGTTATCTAATCGTCATCTCAACTAGAATAAATATTAGTTTTGAGCCGCGATGTCAATTCAACTTCAAAGGAAAGTAAATTGGCTTCACTCAAAAGCATTTGTCCGGTGACCAAACAAACCAAACAAGGCAGCACCGTAGTTTCTTTCTGGCTTGAAACACAAACAAGCGCGAATGAAGTAGTTTATGTAATTACTTTAACGATGATTCATTGTAGCAGGGTTAAATGAAAAGTGAACTGGCATTGTGTGTGGTCTTGACAGGAGTCTGAGATAAATTGGGGAGCCGGGAGCGAAATGAAAAGAGTCACAGAAAATGAACGACTGAACAAATGAATCCGGCTAAAGGACGAAATCAAACGAATATATTTATAACTGGTTACAAGCTGGCCAACAACTGAACCAGCCAACCAGTCAGCTAGTCGGTCAGCTAGCCATTTAACTAGAGTTTTCCACTTATAGTGAACAGTAGTGGTATACATGTATATTATTTATAGAGCATGTCAGGTAGCCAGGTTTTTGTTTTGCGGCACATCAGAGTTTTGAGTGTGACTTTGTTATTCTGCAAAAACGTTTTTGTTACGTTCTGTTGTTGTTCATTTAATTGCGGTTCCATCTTTGTCGTAGTGAGTAGTTTGTTACTACATACCAATTATATCAGATCAAGAAGGGCGCTTGGTGTTTCGTTCTCGAATTAGAAAATTTTAGTTTCCTTCGTCTTCTTGTTATCGCAAATGGAGACCACAGTCCGAACACAATATTCGTGTTGCTTTAATACTAATAGTTGACATTTTATCACTGTAAAATTTCCGGAAGGCTTTTTTCTCAGATTTCATGAAACCGGTTGAAAATTCCTCTCTGAGATTTTGAGCTATTTTAGGTTCATGTACTCGACAAAAACTACTTTTATGCCGTCCACCCCAAAGAAAATAAAACATTGGAGATCCTTGAGCTGTCAAAGACGCCATGATTAATGTCTTTGCACTTCTTTGCTGCTTCAGGTGCGTCCATCAACGATTTACCTCTGCAAATCAATCACGATTCATTTTGTGATTAGGAGTTTGTGCTATTTACATTAAGTGCAAAGGATTGACCTCAAGTATTGGATAGGGGTGTTGTGGTCTACGAGCTGAGCATGCGTGGTAGGAACGCCGCACGTTTGGAGGGTCGGATCCAGGGTGCAAGTACAGGGGAAATCCCAGTGTTGCGTTTGCAGCAGCTGACAGCTCTGAGGTGATAAGGGAATGCGAAACAGACGTCTCATTTGCTAGATACCGGCCATCACATTGTATGCACGTTTTGATATCCAGAGTGGGCTAAAACCATCGTACGCACTTCTTGAATTGTTTTTCCATTAGTGTGTCGCATAGCAATTGCAATCAATCGTAACCGATTTATCAATATGGTCAATTTTAATCGTACCATTTTATAGTGGCTATTTTTTTCTCCAGATATCACATCATGCATGAATTTATAATGATGTCTGAGGTATCTCCCATCGTTGCTAATGTGGGTCATGAGTCTGTCCTATTTACATTTACATCCGGCTGGTGCCGGAGTATCTGTCTGGTGTTCTCAATCCAATAATTTCATAATGTCTGTCACTGATGGATGCCTATGGTTCAATATGGAGAGACACCACCCTCGTTTGTCAGTCTGCCATTCACAATATACAGATACATATTATGCAATAAGGGAGAGAGGTAGGGTGAGGGCGAATCTCAGTATAAAGGTTCATTAGGGATCCATTGATTGAGGCCTCCCGTTAGTACATGACTTCGAACGACTTTAGCATTGAAAAGAGACCCTCTTTCCGAAGCAAACATAACTTAGCTTATTGGCTTGTAGATGTCCTATAGCAGTGTCAGGATTCCTGTTTGTTTGAGTGAGGGGTGATGTTAACACCAAACACCAAGAGGCTCCACGACATGCAATATAAGAGGCCAGCCCCTTTCTTTATTGGCACATCATGGTCTATTTTTAGAGATTTCATTTTGGGATTGCATGGCACGACCTTAGCCGGATTGCACTGATGCCCATTGCAAACACTGCTGGGACATCGCACTGACCCTTACCTCACCGTTATTCTCACAAAGAGGAAGCCACAACTGCCCCAAATCGCTCCATACACCTCCGTAAAGAAGACAGACACAGTAAAAGTCAGTCTAAGAAAGGCTAAGTTGTCGGGAACGGTCACAGATCTGGCCTGTAAACAGCTTGGCGGCAACGCTTGTTGTGATTGATGTCATAAAATGAACAGTGAAATTGAAAACATGGCAAATAACCAGTGCTGAGATTCAAGTACAACGTTCATGGGTTCCCCATAGAAGTGATGCCGTTAATTTAATTAATTGACTGAGTCGCTATGTCTACATGATAGTACCGCATATATGATAATTATAAGTGTCAACATTTACGATTGTTCAGGCATGCCATCATCTCTAATGCAACTACCTCCCACACCTTCCCTTGTCCTCCCACACTAGGAATAGATTGGTGGGTTGAGTCACCGATCAACACTCACATCTCCTTGTGTACTTTGCAATCATCGATCATAATCTTAGCAGAATCTACCTAAGAAAAAATCCTACTCCTTTCCCGATTCTGAGACACATGCATTGTGTCAATGAAGGATATTGATAACAAAAGTGGACCCACCACTCAATCTACGTAATAATAAACATGCTAAGGGTATTGATCAGAATTAATATCACTCGCCTTCTCTATACTCCCATATTATTCAATTTCGACGTTTTATTTTGGAACTATTTTTCTTCTGCAAAATTAATAGATTCTCACCCCTCAGCTCTATATCTGCTCCTTCGCCTCATTTTCTGCCTCTTGGGTTTTCTCTACTCTTGTGCCTCCTCAGCCTTGAGTGTGAAATGGAGAGCCAGGCACCCTTATAATGTCCTAATTCAAAAACCTCTCAAGTCTCGCTTCCTGGCCTCGATTAGACCTAGCGAGACCTATTGTAGACCAAGGAGTGAATACTTCCCCTTCCTCTGGAACGGAAGTGACTTGTGAGAGTTTTGTAACCTTTGAGCATCACCGCAAAAGAGATTTGAAATCAAATAGATGCCTAAATAATGCCAATTTATCAATATTTACTTTCGAGTCAGCGTAGTATGTTGTCAAGGGGCCTTCCTCTGTCGCATCATCATCGAGGGAGGTGGAAAAATCAAATTCCTTAAAAAAACAAAAAATTACGCGTTGATTGGTGATTTCTAATCTGTGAAAATATCTGCAGTTTTATTATAATTATACGCAAACGTGGGATCAAAGGGCTTTTGTCTAACGTGGGCGGCATCCGAAGTGCAGCAGAATCTAAAGAGGCTGTTCCCAAAATGCTTTACTACGTTGAGCAAGGAATTGTAAATTTTAACTCATTTTACCAAAGGTAATTCGAAGGAGATGGTCGGGCATAGAAGCCTGTTCGGGTGAACCTTTTGCCCCTACTGCTCCCTGAAGGCAGAGTTTTATCATAATTGGAAAGTCAGATCGACACTGTAACCGTTCGATCAAACAACAGTGCCGGTGTAAGTTTACGCATGAAATGTTTGATTACAGCAACAGTTTTCAGAAAAGTTACAGTAAGGAATGCTGAAAAGCAAACATTGCCACTGTTCGACTTGTGAGTTATGATCCAGTGACAAACTAGTACTCCGGCCTGCGATTTTGCGTTTCCTACATAGGTTGCGGCAGATTTGCATGTATGCATATTTATGAGGGTGAACGCTGCATAGTTATGAGGAGATCCATGACGTCATTGCCGATTTCCAATAACAACAGCACATGCTTTGCCAAGTTGCATAGCAGCTATAATACCTAATATTTCTGCCCATACTGATAATCGTCATCACATAGATCTTAGCTGCGAGATAGCTACGGTATTTAAAGGGTGGGGTAAGCCTATATAGATTTTGTTCACTGCCGAAAGTTTGCAATTTCTAGTAATATCCTTGTTATAAATTTAATTTCTCCGAAAAGCACTTTGAAATCACTACGTATGACGTTTATTGGAAGAATAAGGTAGCAGACCAAGAATAAAAGTAACAGATCATGCAAGAATAAAACACTGTTGATGGCACATTTCGTGATATCACTTTGCTGAATGAGTCTTTCCCAATGTTTGATTCTTGGCGACACATAGACTGAGATTATGAGCTGCAACCTTTCTGCGTGGGGGAAGAGCATGTCGAACATTTGTGGGCGTATCT